>CAJPEX010000190.1:14712-27755 GCA_905338405.1 Notodromas monacha | reverse complement strand
GACTGCAGCTGTGTCGGCGCAAAGTGTCAATAAACTTGTGTTTTGCCCTAGAACTTGGGAAGCATTGCAGATTTCTTTCCCACGGAAAAAAAAAAAAAAAGAGGGACAAGATACAAAAAATCTCGGACTTGGTTCCGATTCTAAAGATTCGCAGTAAAGAGAATTAGTTAGGGTGTAGTAACAAACCCCCAGGCAAGGGCACCGTTAGCCTGGGGAACGTTACTACTTACCTAACTCAATTCTCTTTACTGACCCGAAATCAATTATAATCCCGACCCACCCAAAATGAAAAGCGGATCCATGTCCGAGATCCCGCTAAAGATCTGAGGGTGGGGGATCCTGGTAGGAACCTATGGGACAGTATTCGCAGTAAAGAGAATTGAGTTAGGTAAGTAGTAACGTTCCCCAGGCTAACGGTGCCCTTGCCTGGGGGTTTGGAGGTGTATTGTAATTGAGCCACTCTGAGCAGGGCTGAAATATTCTTCTCCTCCATTCCGTTTGCATTTTCAATTATTGAAACCAGCATCCCCTTTTTGTCAGGAAAACTGACCCCAGAATGTACAGTATTTCTGCTCTTACATGATTTATAATTCCATTTATTAGTCAAAACACTCCTTTGGGATGGAATGCTGAAATTATATGAACTTGATATGTGATCCATTGTAGCCATCACTCAGTGACATCTATGGTGTTGCCAAGAGCGATAGGCAGGAGTTGAGAGGATTCAAACACATTTCTGCTCTTCCAAGAAGCAACTGGGAGCATTTTTTTTACACTACAAAATAGTTGAATGTGCTGAATTCCATTCAAACATTCAAAAGTATAGGAAGACTCATGTTAAAAATTTTAACAAAATTCAAAATCTAGAAATTTCCTGAAGCTATATTTCAAGTTGACTGAGGAATGCTGGAAAAGGAGTGGGTTAAATGTTGAAAAGGCACTGACCTATGGGGCTTTGTTTCACAAACCCTATAAAATATCCTGCTTGCAACAGCTTTAGTGTCTTGTTTTCAACACGGATCTTATGGGCATTTCCCCTACAGCAGATTATATTTCAGGCTCGTTGCACTGATGTAAATTGGCACGCAAAAAGACAGGTGGCTACGACCACTTGTTGGCAATGAAGCTGTCAGAAGGATGTTTATCAGTAAAACCGTAAGGCAACCCCCGAGTTTTATGATGGTACAAGAAACCCAAAAAAGCAGGGATTTGACAACCTTTTACAACTCAATATTCCTGCTGAATGCAGAAAAATTTGAGAACAAACCCCAGGGAAAGAAGATTAGCTGTCCCAAGGGTTCTTTGCATCCCCTCCAGGATTTTTCTTTCATGGGAAAACGTTAAATTTGTTGCGCAGAATCGTGATAAATTGGCCTGGAATTGCCAAGCCAAATTTGCCGGAATTCCAGCAGAACCCCTTGTTTTTGCCAGCAGTAACCCCCCCCCCCCCAAAAAAATAGGGAGGAATCAGAAAAAGCATAAAAAGGCCCTGAAATTGAGAGATGCATCATCAGTTGTACGTTGCCTCTTTTCCTATATTGGTTTGTGACCCATGTTCCAAAGATTTTGTCAAAACCCCCACAAGAAATTAGTTGACTTGTGAGATATTTCTTGAGCTTGTTCGCATATTCCTGCGCAAGAGGGAAAAACAAGTTGGTGCTAATTCTTACCAGGTTGCGCACCCACCAATTGCTGTGCTTAGATTATACTCTCAAACAAAAATCTACATCTCAAAGCTTCACAGAAAGACCAAAATACTTTGACTAAGTAACTTTCTAATCCTTTTGGGGATAAAATTTGTCCAAACCCTTCCTTTTGCTGAAATGTGGACTATTAGCAGTATATTACCTTAAAACCTGTTTTCTGCTATTCTCATGGATTTTTCATGGCTCATGGGAGTTCTAAAAAATCCCAAAGAACCTGAATCATTAATCAAGTATAATTCTGGTTTTTTTATGTGGTGGACTCGCAACTTTATTTTATTTTGTAATACCATTGTGATTAAACATAATTTTTTAATATAGGAAATGCACCAGTATGGGAAAGAGCCCATTCTTTCCATTCTGATGGATTGAATATATTCCCAGTAAAAAATAAGTGTATATCTGAGATCTAGAAAAACCTTTCTTCTTCCTTGCAGGTTCATGAAGAGTTTAACAAGAATAATTAATCTTCATTAATCTTCAAGGGATTAAGAGGTTTCCCTACACTACATCTCCTAATTTTTCGTTAAATGGTATAAATTAAGCTGAAATGATTTCATTGTGTGATGGACAGCAGCAAGGGCATCAGGTCATTGACATGCATATTCTGAATAATTTATTATTGACCAATGTGTTTCCTACATGAGGGGTCTCACGAAAGTTCTTGGAATATAAATAAAAATAGCATGCAATTTAGATGGAAAGCACTCATTGTTCAGAAGAACATTCTTTTGCCAAGAAAGAAAATCCAGCCATCAGTCTATTAATTTTTGAAATTTTTTGCAAATGTCAATCTGGTAGCTTTCTGTTCTTCACTAAAAGAAAAAGCCTGTATTTTGCAGCTTTTTTGCGTAGCCCAGCTTCTCCTACTCAGAATTCTTGTCATTGAAACAAAATTTATTCCAAGGGTTGTCTAAAGGTGCTTCAAAAACATTTCGCCATTTTTCATCAACAGCCATAAAATTGTCATCATAAGTTGCAGCTGCTGATGGTGGAATTACCTTGGAAGAGGCAACCTTTTCAAAAAATGCCACGTTGACTTTAAAAATTGTGAAAGAGAAGCTGGACTACACCACAAAAAAAAACATATCTGCGAGATGCCTGTCTCATGTTTCATGTGAAGATGAGCAGAAAGCTGCCGGAGGGAGCATTTTTCGGAAAACATCTCCTGCAAAAATATTTCATATACTGTACAGAGATGAATTTATTTCGTATGCCAAGGAATGTTTTCTCGAATGCATAATTCTCCATTAGCTCATTAATATTTCATTCCAACTAGTGTTTTTTTTCAAGAACTTTTTTGTTGAACCCCTGGTATGTGCATACTGAGAAGGAGAATCAAGATGGATCCTCCGGGATGAGGGGTAACAATGTGTTTACTAACCCAGTGGTTGGGTTTCTTGGGTCGTATATATGCTGGTGGTGGTGGTGTGACGGATGGAAGTGGCATTGGTCGTGTGGTGTCCCCCCGATAGGGACCCGGTTTCCGAGTGATTGGATCCCTCGTGTGTGTGTGTGTGTGTGTCCACGAGGGATCCGTGCATCTCGCCACAGGTCGCCATAATTCAACCCCCGTTTTTCCTGGGTATTAGCAACAGAGAAACGCCATTTCCACGAAGGAGGATCTTCCCGAGGGAAAAGAGCCCATTAGGCCCAAGGTGAATTGACAATCTCATTAAAGCTCGGAAAGGGGGGAAAATGGACGAGATGCTTTCCTTGACTTATTTCCTCTGCTGAGCAGTGCGTGAAATTTGGACTGCATTTTGAATGGGAAACCCCGGGGATCATGGAATGACGAGAAGAATAAGAAGGGGATCCTTTCTTGGGATCCTCTGTTAAATGCACGAGACGTGCTGCTCACTGGGGAGGCGCTTTTCATGCGCTTTCAGCTGCTGGCAAGAAACAGATTCACGTGTTCACTTCCTTCTTTCATACATTCATTTATTCATTCATTCATTCAGCCGTCTTTTGTCTCACATGGAATTTACCTCATTTTAATACAGCCCTTGCTTTTTGTTTTCTTAATTTCAAAATTATTCATTTTTTGATTCGAGAGAAATAGGAATTTTTGAAAAGCTTGTTTTCCCCAAACCATAAATTTATTTGAGAGAACCAATACTTAAAAAATGAAAAAAAAATTTTTGGGGGAGTAAGAATTTGGAAATTTTCGCACAGAAGGAGAAAAATTTTTTGGTCTGAGCTTTAATTCGCGAACACTGAAAATAAATAAATAAAATTACTTAATGTGAAAAGATTCGATTAGATCACTTATTCAAAATGAATCGCTGTGGTTCAGCCTTCTGTCGTCTGCACATTTTAGTCGCTGTAACTGTTGATGAAATCAAACCTAGAGCTCAATTTTTCCATTCCTTCTGCTGACGTTAATTTTTATTTTGTCTAACGCGTGTCTTCTTTTAAGTATTTCCATGAGCAAAGTATGTCCGCTTCTGCACCTACCAGAGTAAAAAGTTTTCTACAAAAGTTTGGAATTTATCTCGTGTCTCATGAACGTTGCCTGCGAATACCTTTCAATAGATAAAACCCGACAGGAAAACATTTGAATTTATCCCGAAATTACGCTCAATCTTTTTTCGTAAATTTTTCAACCAAAGACGCAGTAATTGCCACAAGTTTACATTTTAAGCTTTTCCATGAATGATTATTTACATACAGTTTGTGACATTGAAATCATTATGCATCAGCATCATATCCGCATTGATGATGCTGTAAATAATTCCAAAAGATCAACTATACAAGTTCAAAGACATGTGTAAGCTATACAAGATTGGTTTTCTCATGCAACAGTTGAAATACAGTACTGTCTGGCCCAAAAGGCCCCAAATCAGACACCCAGACGGACTTTCCTTCCACCTTCCCTTAGAAAGTTCATGTGCCTCAAGAACATGAAACGAGTGCCGCTTGTGGGATCCTCAGAGAGACGCGGATCCCTCAAAACGCGTTCTGTACAGAGGATCTGCACTCTGGCTTCCCCTAGACCATCACTGTAGAAACCCCCGCGGGGACCATTTCTAAACGTCGAGGTTGGTTTGAGTATAAGGACCCGCCTCAAGGTCCAGCTCCAAGCAGGAAGATATCCCTAGCAGCAACAGTGGTAACCATGCAGAGATCCCCCAGGCGAAGAGCACAGAAGGATCCCTGTGGGTCAGGCTTTTTTTTATCTGTGGTCTGTTGCGTGAGCATGCGTGTACAAAGGGTCTAGAGAAAGTTCTCAGGATAGAAATGGAAACAGCTCACAATTGATTTGTGAAAGAGTTTTTGTTCAGACAAAAGAAAACATTATTTGACACACAAAGAACTCAGCCCTGTTTGTCATGGTTTTTGGAAATTTTAGACTGAAGAGCTTTCTGCTCTTCATTCACTCACCAGAGTCAATTTAAATGCATATAAATTTTTTAATTGCAAAGTCTATTCAAAGAATTCTGAAGGAGAACCTGTGTTATGTACCACACAAAACAAATCTGCAGGATGTGCGCCAATTTTTTCAAAAATATTTTCAACAGGGGGGTTTTCTTGTGTGCCAAAGAATGCTTTTCATGTAGGATGAGGTCTGCCTCATAAACCGAGTACGACATTTTCTAAAAAATTCTCCATATCAAGAAATGTTTTTCACTCACTTCGAATGTCATTTCCATTCCTATGTATTCTCAGAAAATTTGTGGGATCCCCTTTGTATGTATGCCTTTCTCGGATGCCGCACGCGAACAAGGGATCCTCATGTCTGATGCTGCTGCTGCTGCTGCTCGCTCTCTTTCACTTCCTCATTTCTTTTGTTGTTTTATTTTGTGAATCCAGTTTGTCTCTCTCTCTTCCTTTTCAACCATCCGTGGATGTGATATTGGCGAAGAAGACCTTGGCTGTCTTGATCGTGAAAAATGCAGAATAAGAGATGTTATGTCAGTGGTGGTGAAGGAAAGAAAAAAAAGAAAAGAAAAAGGGAAGCGTTTCTTGTCGCACACCACACGAGGCGTAACGTTTTTGCTGCTCCTGCTGCTGCTGCCTTCATTCCCAGCTGAAAGGAAGGCGGGAAAGGGATCCCCGCGCGGAAGGGAAGAGGGGGGATCCCCGCTTTTTTTTTCTTCTTCTTCTTCCTCGCTTTATACCCCTGCTGTCCGTCGCTGGCGCAGCCGGGGGAAAGTAGATGAGGCCTTGGATCGCGTCCGATCCAGTTTTGCTCCTTGCGTGGGATCCGTCGGCCGGGTTCACGTTTCTGGGTTCCGGCCAGACGGGTTTTCTCCGCTCTGGATTGCTGACTTAGCCGATACCCCATTCCTCTACCATCTTTCTCCCCGCCCCCACCAGCAGTGATTTAATGCCCGCACCCTTCGACCTCTCCTTTATCGAATATAAGCCTTCTTATTCAGCTATGCGATGACGGGTTGCGGGAAAAATAAACATTGTGAAGTCGGGTGGAATAAAAATGGTGTGATTTTATTTGTATTGTATACTTCCACCGACTCTGGCTCACCGGAAGTCATCTTTCGGATCCCGTGGGTTTCATTCAAGTGACTTGCTCTTATTTTCTCCACGAAAGAAAAAAAACGGAAAATGAGACTGAAATTCAGTGCCCTCCGGGGAAATATTCAGCAGTGGAATTACAACTCCTATGCGAGAAACTCGCTCCGTGGATTTTTACCTCGCAGAAAAAGTTTTCATTTCATACCCAGAGATATTTTTTTATTTTAGAGACCTATGCACTTTTCCACGAGCACCTCGCGTCTGAAATGGCGATGTGTCCGAAAGAATTTATATATATGGTCCTCAGAATGTTGTTGAAAAAATATTTCAGGTAATATTTAAAGGAATTTATTTCATACTTCTTTTTGATACAAGCTTGGAACAAAAATGCGTAGGAATTGTTTCAAAGAAAAAACCGTCTGAGAAAATTGTCTTAATATAACTACATCATCACGCTAAAATAAAACGCATTGAAATTTTCTGCTACAATATGTTGGAGCTGTATGATAATATAAAGTCATTTGTAATTTTCCCGCGTGCATCGCAATGAAAAAAATGGGAACGTTGATTATTGACGAATGGTGATGGAGTCAAAAAATAATTTTTTGAATAATCTTGAATTACATTCCAATACATGCGAGGCTAATTTTATTTCTAGAATTGTTCAAACTTTCTTTTCTTTTGCTCAGCATTTTAAAGGATGATAATCACACTTTCAAAAAACTTGAAATACTCACAAGTAGATGAAAAGTCACTTTGCCAAATCTTATACAGGACACAAAAAAGTATTGACTGTACATGATTTATCCTGAAGGGTTATTTCTGAGTTATTCACTCAATAGAAAGTTAATGAATTGACACAAAGGGGGTTTGACAGTTTTGTGTGAAATCTGTGAATGCTGCTGACGAGCAATAAATATGGCTTATGTTTCAATCAATCAATTGATCTAAAAATATGCAATGCACACCAAAAATGTAGTTTTTAAAAGTTTGCTGCAACTTTTATTCCATACAGTGCATGAATTGGTATTCCACGGAGAATTAGCTTGTTTGAATGAGAGGATCCTCCGGGATCATTCCGGATGTTCCGTGGGATTTATTCACCCAACCGACTCTGATCCCTGATTGAATGAATGCATAAAAGAGCTGGAATTATCGCGAAGATCCAACTAAGACTTCAATATGAGATGAAAGTAAGCCTCGAATACTACAGAAGCCCGGATATACTTTATAATCTCTTCTAATCCTTGCCAATCCCATGAAGTATAGAGCTTTGCGGAGGCAAAAAGGGCATTACATGCAAAACAGTGAACCATATTTTGTTATTTGTGCGACTGCTGCTTGGCTGGAATTTGAAAAGATGAAATAATTTTTTTTGCGGATAATTGCGGGTTTGGGAATGAGACATATTTTTATTTATCCGAAAAGTTTAGTGTTCTCCTGTTTTTCCTGCTGCTTGTCTAATTTCACGTCCGCGGTTTTTTTTATTAACTGAGTTTACTGTCCCGCCTGAATGAGAAAAGCACATCCAATTTTCGAGGAAAATCGCAATGCAAATTCGTGATCGTCCATAAATTTCAAGTGCCAATAATACCCCCATCCGCACTGTCTTGAATGTGCTCTGGAAAATCCACAGGAAAACAAAAGATAAACTGATCGAATCCAGCACCATTCAGTTTTTGGCCAATAAAATGAGCAGGCAGATATGATTGATCCTCAAGTTTTTTGGCAACGATAAAAATCGTAAAATATGCTCACCGCAGCTCATATATCTTGGCTTGACCTGGCACATTTTTACTATCCCGAATGACGTTGATCCAAGGCAAAATATTCATGAATCAAAAAACGCGTATATTCGCCGCGAAAAAAGAGTTTTATTCTTACTTTATCACCCCGATATTTATTGTGGTTGCATTTAGGGAGGGCATAACATGATTTGAAAATATTGAGCATAGATCAATTTTTACAACGCTTATGCGTCATACCCTTGAAGAAAACTTTAAATCATCGTGTTCAATATACATTTTAATTGTTACAGTCTCGTATTCCTTCAGATGTGAATATTTCTAATAAAAAATTTGAAATGAAATCGAAATATGCAGACAGAAATTTTTTCTTAGTGAATTCATTCTGAGGTTCCCATCTTCTTCAAATCCTGGAATATATGCCATTGTTGCTTATGCTTTTTTTTTGCACTTCCCTACTCTCAGGAACTAAAGGCAGATTACATGAATAAAGACTTTCAATTTCCAATCCCTGTATTTGAAATTTTGAACACATTTTTACATTTAAAAGTTGGGCTTTCACAAAATCTAGCTGAATATATAGAGGAGGTCTGTATGCCTTTCTTTCATTTTCACAAATTTAAACCATTTGCAATTTCAACACTTGCAACAAATTGTGTATATTGTGAAGGATTTTTATATGGGACAGAATGGTGATGTATTCGAATTCAAGTGCGCGCACACACATTATTTGCAAAATGGAGAGCTCATTTGAGGAAGGAAGCCTGAGTGTAGTATATCATCTATGTACAGATTTGTTTATGTATGTGTGTGTGTCTTGGTGTTTATATGTACTGTATGTATATATATGGGTACAGTCAAGCCTGGATGAGATGCCACCATTTGTCTAGATCAATTTTGGCAGTTTAAAGAGCTTGGCTGCTCATCAAATATTTCATTTTGAATAATTTGATTCAAAATACTAAATTCTTCTCCAAAATTGATAGAGATACAGGTTTTCCAGAAACTTCAGTAATTTTCCAAAGATTAATACTGTGATCAATGGATTACTTTTCCAAAATATTAATTTTGCTTGATCAATTCATTCAAATTTTAAAATTAGGTCAAGATATTAATCAATTTTTTTTGAAAAAATTGATCATTATTATTATTTTCTTACAAAAACAAGATCCTAAACAGAAATTATAATTCCACCCCAATCTTGGCATTATAAGGAAGACAAATCTAATAAGTAACAGCACTTTGTTTCATCACTAATGCTGGCAGAGGGCAGTTGGTCATGTTGGTGTCTCATGAAGGTTTTCTGTAGAATTTGACATGGAGAAGATTTTTTAAATTCACAATGTTGGTGGTTGCTGCCAAGGGTGGCGCTTTATCAGGAGGCGTTTTAATGGGGTTTGATGGATATGTACCTATGAGGGTTGTCCCAGTGCTTCATATCCTTCACATTGTGGATGTGATTATAGCTTGAAAAAATAATAATTTGAGGTATGAGAAACATAATATTCTGTAGGAAAGCAACACTTCAAATGTTTCAAATTCTCACCACTTTCCATCCCATGACAAACAAAGTCAGGATCTTTCTGCAGGCGAGTGTGCTTTGTTTCAACTTTCAACCTAAGGTCACTGAAATGCTCCTGAGTTGCAAAGGCCCAAATCAAGACAAAAACTGGGAAGTGGAAATCTAATCCTCTTGAGACACTTCCAATGTTAATCCCATATGTTACGATTGCAGGGGGGAAAATCTTGGAAGATTTTTTCTATCCAGAATTTGTTTCTGGAAAATAAAAATATCAGACTTTCTCTTGACTTTTATTGGCAATGGGTAAAAAAGTGGGTATTTTCTCTTGAGCATTTTCTTTTTGTGAGCTTATGAGCTCGCACTTTGAGAAAAATCATCACTTTGCCACGGAATTGTTGGAATCTCATGACCTGTTTTACAGCTAGCTTTCTGTGAAATTTTTTGGGAAATACTGCCCTTAACTGGAAAGTTTTCACTTTTCATTGAGCAATGTTTCAAAATCAAAAATGTGTGACTTCTTGTTTAGAACATCATGAGGGAAGTTTTGCTTTGAAAATTTCAATTTTCGACGTTTTTAATGCATAATTCCAAGGACGTGCGGCACTGGGACAACTTTCGTGCACACAAATATTTACACACATAGTCTACTGCTCTGCGGCAATCAAGAATCTCTCCTCGATGCGTGTACATATATACAGATACTGTACTGTACTACTGTATGTAGAAAAAGGGGCTCGTCAGGGGTTTGCTATTGTGGGAATGAAAGCCCTGGACTCGGACGAGATGCGATGAAAAATTGAGGAACCGGAAATGGGATTCCCGCAGGTGCGTGTGTGAGTGCGGAGGGGAGGGGAAGAAGCAGGTCGGGCATGTTTGTCGTGTACCCGTGCGTGTTGGGTTCTTGCTGTGTGTTGTCATTGCTGGATGAAGCTGCAGCGAGGAAAGTTGCTCTGCGTCTTCACATCGGATGAAAACCGGTTTCTCATCCTCATCATCGTCCGCGAATGAGTGAGTGAGTGATTGAGTGAGTGAGTGGATGAGTGAGTGAGTGAGTGAGTGCACAAGGCGAATAAAAACTGAGTGGCGAATAGAAATAAAAAAAAAAGAAAGAAGAAGAGTGGAGAGACCCAAAGAAGCTTATTATATGATTGTGAGTGGCGGTGCTGCTGCTGCTGCTCATGATGGTGACGGCCACACGGATCCCCCGGGGTTTTTTTGATCTGAGATGCTGACTCTCCTGGGGTCGGGCTCGACATGTCCGGCAGCTTGTGCGACCCCTGTGGGAACAGCTGCTGCAGCGACTGCCAGAGTCCCAACCACAAGAGCGAGCAGGAAGACTCGGGTAATCCTGCTCATCATCATCATCATCTTTTTCTTCTCCTTCTTCTCCTTTGTCTTTATAGCGCTTGATGCTATCTTATCAAAAATGAAATCACTTTGAGGCAATTTTGGTAGAGGGGTACAGTCAGCCACCCCTATGCACATTGTGACACCATAGTTTCCCTGTAACAAATACCTCATTTACTCAATTGCCATGTGCACCTTTTATTCTCAAAATGGAGAGGGGAAAAAATGGGGGCGCGTCATATAGACAGTTCGATGTACATCTTTTTTATTTTTAAAAAGCTTACGGCTTTAGGTTTACATCATATTTGATTATCAAGACGAATGTTGGACCTATTCTAACAAGATCTCATAAGCATTTGAAATATGGAATGTCTAAAAATTCTAGGAGTAACAATTCAACTGTCATAAGATTGAGTTGATGATACACCATGACTGATCATTGAAGAAAACCTTTCTTCGACAAGGCTGACAAATTCAGTCATTTGGGGAAGTTTCAGTAAATGTTTGCGAAAGTCTTTCTGGCAACAATCTGCTCTTCACTCAAAAGAAGAGGCGCAGAAAGCTGCCAGGGTGACTTTTGCAAAAAAATGCTGCAACATATATTTCATATTTTAGGAAAACGATTGTTTCAAGTTCAGGAGTTTGCCGGGGGTCAAATATTATCCCAAAAACTCTATTTTAGAACCATATGCTGAATGAAACTCAGAGCATCAAATAGAATTGATATTAAATTATCGATTTTTCTTAATCCGTTTCTGTTTTCGTGGAAAGTTAATCACAAGCTTTGATTGAAAATCACGAACCCTCAACATAAAGATGCAGATATTTTCTTGGAATCAGGCTCAACACAATTCAAGACTGTTGCAGGCAACTGAGTTCTCACATAATTTTATTGTGGAACGAAGCTGTATCTAAATAAAAAAGTCCAGCGAATTTTCGGGCTCATAGCTCAGCCAACTATATAGCCTTTGACCCCATCCAGTGCTAAAAGCTCTACATTCTGCAGCCAGTGTCATAAGGGGTCAAATGTGATTAATAATTCCCTTAAAAAAAAGACTTGCTGTAATCTTTTTCCAAAAGGAAATATATTTTTGAGAATACATTCTGCATACATGCAACATCTTTTTGAGTGATCATATTTTCCAAATGGTGATGAACAACACTGTATAGATTGAAAAATTGAGCACGGAGATGCGTGGAATCAGTTATATTTAATTTTTTGCACATTTGTCAAAGATTAGGAAAGTCCCAAAAAATTGAAAAACAAATTTATCAACTGCAATAATGGGCAGAGAATGAAAGTGCAGAAGAAAACCACATCAAATTTCATCTTTTGACACCAGAATTAGCTTAAGAAGAAAATAATCGAGCTATTTCGTGTAGGCGTGAAGGAAAAACTTTGAAAAGGAAGCACATCAAATTTCACCTGTTTTTGCCTTTGCATTACCTTAAATTTATATTAACTTCTTTGAAGCATAAATAACTCAACCTGCTCAAAAGATTTGAGAACTTGAAAAAATTTAAATGTTACAAGTTTTCAGAAATGTTGGGAAAGTGTCCAAATCTGGAAACATTATTTCCCGGAGGTCGTGGCATTTTTCAACAGTTTCAACTTTCAAGTGTCCCAAGTTGTTTTGTCCGTTCGACGGGGTCCCAATGTTTAATACAGTATATGCAATAAATATATGTGTGAGGAAGCTATTCAAGAACACAAGAAATAATTTCGAAATGGGAAAAGTGGTCTGGAAGAGGGATTTATAGTATTATAACTCCTGTCCTCAGATGATGTAAAAATGATCACTTGTCGAATGAGACGCATTTGTTACCTCCACTTGGTAATTACTTGCGTGACCTTGAATCCAACCAGGATGTGAACAATTTTGGCAATCCTACACACGCATGAATATTTTCACACTTTCGACCTGAAGTTTTTAAATTTTATCTGTGAGGAAGATTTTCTTCTTTTAAGGACACTAAGTTGGCACGGGAGAATGCCATTATACCAGGAGCACTAAAACAAATTTGCCGTGGAAATTTTCCATTTCCAAAAAATACGGTACCTCCCAGTGAGCAAGAAGTAGTCCAATTTTGCCCCAAAATGCCTCCAAAGTTTATTTTATCCCCTAAAGTAATCCAAAACTAGTCCGCCTGAATCCTAAATTAGTCCGCATACATCCAAAACAACTCCAAGTCCACTGCTGAGCCAAAGCAGACTTGGAGCTGTTTTGGATGTGTGCGGACTAGTAGTCC
>CAJPEX010000190.1:0-14040 GCA_905338405.1 Notodromas monacha | reverse complement strand
TGCTGTAAAAAAATTCCAGGGTGCAGGGCTGATGGATAAAACCAGAGCCAAATAAATTCTGCTATTTGTTCTCCCCAGTCAGGACAAATATTTGGAAAAAATACCCATCAACTCTTTTTTTCTTTGCAACTGAGCTGGGGTTAGAACACCAGGTTGCTGCAAAAGAGAGTGGCATGGGAGAAATAAAAAAAAGTCCTTCAGAATTGAATCCAGAGTCCTTGGAAAATGGATCCAAAGTCCCTCCAAAGCACACCCAAATTCCCTCCAAAACACATCCAGATTTCCTCCAAAATTAGTCCAAAGTCCCTCCAAATTGAATCCAAAGTTCCTCCAAGTCTAATCCAATGTCTCTCCAAAATGAACCCAAGTCACTCCAAAAGTGCTCCAAAATTTCTCCAAAATGGATCCAAAACTCTTCCAAAATTCCTCCAAAATGGATCCAAATCTGATCCAAAATTTTGTCTCAGCATGCAGTCCGATGCAGTCCGACTTAGGCAAAAACTTTTGGACTGCTTTTGGAATGGTTTTGGATCAGAATTGGATCCATTGTGGAGGAATTTTGGATGTATCCGGACAACTTCTTGCTCACTGGGCTTCTGTACACCGCCTATAGCTAATGTACAGTATTATAAACTCCGAACCAGTGTAAGATTAAATATTACCGCACAGTTTTTGCGGGAACTCGCATCAAATTTATGAAAAGCAAAAAATTGATGAACACGAAGGTGTTCATCAATATTCAACCAAAAAGTCCAATCGAGAAATACGTTGTTTTCCCCTTGCATTCAATCTCCATCTTAGAAGCATTCAGCCATTCAATTATTCAAATTTCGACAGAGTATTTAAGTACTCAGTTGAATCCAGTGCTCTTGTGTAGGTATTTTTACAGTTGAAGACTAACAAAATGTTGAATACTTCCTGTATAGAACAAAGATGGGGTAGACTGATGGCGTGAATTTCATTCCAAGGTTGGCGAAAATGGGAGAAACACACCAGCAGAGAACCCAGGATATATTGGACCTATATAGAGCTGGTGAAAAGTCGATTTGCATCAAAGAAAACGAGCCAGAAAATATATAAAAGAGGCGAAACCCACGTTCTTCCCGTTGAGAAACGACGTCATTTTACTTTCCCGTACGGCCGGGAAATTTCATCGGGTATTTTTACCCTTTTCTCATTTTGTATTTCTTTTTTTTTTGCAGTGGATTTCACTTCTTTGCGAAACATATAAAGGAAAAAATCGTTCTTTTCTTCGTTCATTTTTGCAGATGCTGAGTGGAATGGGGAACGACCAGTGAGAGCCCTTTACGACAGAGGTGAGATTTTTTGTTGTTGCTTTCATTCATTCATTCACGTCGTCGAAAAAAATTTTTTTTTTCCATCACAATAAACCCGGTTTACTGATCACATCTTCTTTGAACGAACTTGTTCTGGCGATTCCAAGAAAATCATTTTCGTTCAACGCTCGGTTCGTTGCGTTTTGATTCTTATAAAAATCGTGGAAAATTGTTTGGGGGAAATGTATTGAAATAGTTTTTAGCTTTATTGCTTCCTGCTGGAAATCTGTAGAAATTCTTGTACTTGATGAAGAAGTTTCCCTTCAGGATAACGCATTTTTCACACAAGAAAAGCACAGCAGGGATGTTTTTCCGGTAAATTAAAATTTTTAATTTTCACAAGCAGGTACGCCATTTGAAACCACGCAAGGAAAATTACCAAAAAAGTTATCGGTTGCATTTGAAAATTCGAAATAAAACAACTGTGTCCGTATTTTGAGATGTATATACTTCATTCTCCTGAACACTTTCGTCCGAGACTCCGGGGAAGAAACCACCGAGAAAATAGCTGGCATTTCACCGATCCGCAAACGAAAGTTTCTCTGTATTATTCCCTTCCGTTTATCTTATCCTGAATTTCTTTTTATTTTTTTATTTTTTTTTTACTTCGGAACTTGCTTCGAGCTTTTTATTCATGCCCAGTCCTCGGAGGAGGATGAGGACGGAAGGTCGTCGATATTTCCTCTCCTTCCCCTCGGGGCCCGGGAACCCAGGGTATTGCTGTGTGCCCGGGCTCTCTTTTGAATTCGGAGAGGAATACATATGAGTTCCTCGGGATCGAACGACATCGTCGTCGATACGAGACGCTTATTTCGGTGACGGGTTTCTTTTTTTTTTTTTTGCCCCATTTATATTATTCATTTTTTTTTTACTTTTTGGGGGGCTGGGTAAGAAATCCGAATGGGATTTCCCCTTTTCTTCCAAATGACTTCTTCAGGGCTGTGGACGTGGCTGGGAGTGACTTTTTATGTATTGCTTTCTGTTCTAAAGTCATTCAATCGTTCATGCGAGGAAATCTGAATGCAAGGTTGGATTTTCTTGGGGATTTCATTACTTCTGCATGTTGTGTATAACGCTTATATTTTTTCAGGGTGGTTTTTTCCAGAATTTCCTGTCCTTGAAAAGAGACATGCGAGGAAATTGCAGGAGCAAGTTTTTTCCGGGATATTTACGTGGATGAATTCCTGATTTGTTTTTTTTTGAAGGAGGGTTGTATTTATAGTAAAATTACAGTGAGACCCCAGGATGCGGACGTAAGTGGTGCATCAAGAGTGTCCCCAAGTCAAAATGTCCATATGTTGAGTCAGTGTCCTCATCTTGGGTCATTTTTATTAAATTTTTATGATAAAATAAGTGTCCCTATGTCAAATAGTCCACAGGTCAAGGTGTCTGCATGTGGGAGTCTCACTGTATTAGACATTATCGTAGACTTAATTTTTCTTGCCCACAATTTTTGACGCACCTGTCATGGGTCAATTGGATCCCAGACAAAGGAATTAAATTGAGCAGCCATCAGAATGCAAGTTTTGAATAAGAACTCAAACTCTTTTTAGAGGAGTTCATTCTCATTGCTCAGATCATCAATTGGCTGTTAATTTGATGGTTGTAATGGCAGAGTGAATTGTAAGATTGATTGGTTAGCTCAGAATATTGAATGAGGTAATTAAAGTTAAAAGGCCTTTTAACACTAGGTCTGACTTCTCCTCTCAAAGAGGAATGAAGGCATTTATAGCCAGGTGCCTGGACTGGGTCACGAAGAAATCAGGCGATTTCTTCCTGGCTCAGGATGGGCCGTTTTTAGGAAAATTGAGGAAGTGCTGACCACTTCTTTTCCTTGAGTGAGGCTCAGTGAGTCTGGCAAAAACAGGATTTTTGCTAGGCTCACTGGCCTCAAGATCCAACAAGTTTTTGGGTTGCAAACGGATGCTGGAGCTGGGTTGCTTTGGGAGCGACAGCACCTTTAAAAGTATGGGAATACATTCTCTCCATCAATTTAAAGAAACAGATTCCAGAGGGAATTCAAAATTATCAAACATCATATGCTCGATGCATATTGATTTGTATAACCGTTTGAATAAATTTGCATTTCATGATCAAATGCGTCCTTGAAGGAAATGGAACGAATTCCAATTTCCAGTCGTTCAGAACACCGTAAAATACTTTAAAAAAATAGAGAACTTTCACAATGAAACTGGACAAATGTCGAGTTACGACAATTTCAAAATTAATTTTAGGCCTTCGGAAGTAATCGTTCTAGAATGACTCGAGAGGCATCTGGGCTCAGCTATTTATAAGATCGTTCAGATATCCGATAAATCCATTTCGAGACGGGTGAATGAAAATCCGAATTCAATACGAGAAGATTTTAATCTCGTTTTCTTCCTGCCTCGCAAAATTTCACGCTGGATGTAGACTTCATGAAGCTTTAATTCATCACGGTTTTATAAACTTTTTGTTTTCCTCACTTAATATTTGGATTTCGGCTTGGTAGGCGTTGATTGGTAAATGACTTGAAATTTTGTGAATTCCACCAGAAAAAAAAATTAGTCGAATTTTCGAGCCAAAAGGGATGAAGATACTGTATATGAAGAAAGTAGGTGGAAATACGAAATATCCCAACAGAAGTTTCGGGATTAGAAAATGAAGCGCCATGCGATATATGAAGGAAGAATAATTATTGTTCAGAATACAACATTCATTCGCACATCCAAAAGAATGCACCCCTGTTTGAAATATTTCTTTGCAATTTTTGAAAAATTCACCCATGACAGCTTTCTGCTCTTCATTTAGAATATGAGACAAACAGCTCGCAAATTTCTTGTGTGTAGTAAAGCTTATCTTTCATAATTCTTGAAATTGACTTGGAGCTGAATTTCAATTTTTGCCTCTGGGGTCTTCCAATGAGGTTATAACAGCCGCCATTTGGAATCAGAAATTTGCAGCTGTTGATGAAAATAGTAGAATTGCCAATTTTGAGAATTTTTCAAGGAAAGCTGAGGTACACAAAAAGTCAAAATTTTTGAAATCAATCAGAATTATGATCATCAAATAGTATCTATCACTTTTTCTTGCTATATCAGATGACACACAACGCCGTTGTCTGTTTCCTACTTTTGCCTTCCCAATGATTTACTCCTGTGCTGAGTCAAGTGCCACCAACTTATGCAACTCAGCCCAAAACAAGGTCAGATCCTGGTCTGACCAGTTTTGCCCAATCTCTGACCTCACAGTTTACAAAGGCATCTGCCTCTCTCTATTCTTGTGCTCATTGTACCTCTATATGCTCATTGGTTGAACATATCCTACTGTTTGTCATTGTTGAACATGATAATAAGCAATTGCATTCTTTTATAGACTTCTTGAGGAGTCTTCATTGATTGACCTGGCAATAAAGGAATTGAAATCTCACCACAAAAATGTGGTCAGACCTAAATTAAGAACAAATTACAACATTATAATGGCGGTTTAAAGTATGAAGACTTCAGAAATATATATATATATATATATATATATTTATATATATATATATATATATATATAGCCTCTCCTGGGGCAGTTTTTTGCCAGACACCATATCTCCTTCACCCACATTTAGCAAAGGCTGCTGCTGCTCCAAAAGGTCTGGATAAGCTCTGTGGATAGCTGGTATTGACTTTTCGAACCCTCTGGCCCGGGTCCGCAGGAGATATTTGTTGTGCCCTCTGATGATGATGACGCTTCCTCGAGTCCGTTGTTCCCTCCGCAATAACTCGGGTCTTTGACGGATGACGCCATTCTTTTTCTGCTGCTGGCTTCCATCACTGCTGGAGAAGAAGAAATGCTTATTTCTTTTTTTTATATAAAAGGATTGCAGAACTGTGGCTTTGCTTCGTGTGAGCTAACACAATTTCCTGTATCATCTTCGTCTTCTTATTCTCCAACAACGAAAGACACTTGAAGTGTATCAATTCCTCTGCTGATTCAGGAAGCGAGAACAATTGGAAATCAGCCGAATGTGACGCATTGCGTTTTGATTTCAAAAATTAATTTGTTAATGACCCATCAGTCACATTTATTATTATTGGTGATCATTTGAACATTTTCCTTTTCTCAAAAGCATATGCAGCTGATTCTTATTGGAATTGATATAAAATTTCCAAGAGTTTTTTTCCACACGTCACTTAAGAACTAAAACTTTCGTTTAAAAAAAAGCATGAGTCGCTCAAGCATTAATTTTATTCACTGATGTATGTACTGCTTTCTGAGGCACCCATGATTATCCCAGCAGAAAATTGTCAAGCATGTTATTGGAAAAAAAATGTTGCGCGGAAATTGTCAATAATATTATTCAACTACTCATATTTGATTGAAGGGGCCCCGAGATACGGACGCAATCTGTGCGTAGACCTTGTCCATTTGTTTGAATTTAAGAGAGACATATGCTGTAATTGATCAGCTCTCTTGTTTGATAAAAATTATCAATGAAGACCCGAAAACTGGAATGAAAGATTTTTTTTCAATATTAAGATGCAGAAAAAAAATTCGCAGAATAAAAACCACAAAGAATCCGATTTTTGCTGTCAAACTATGAGGACTTCAAGAAGAATAGAGCAAGAAGAAGTCTAGATTTACTGCTGTGCACACATGAAGGACAATTTCTGAAAAAGAAGCACCAAATTAGCCTGTTTTTGATCATGGATTGAATTTTTTTTTCGCCATAAAATGTTATTTTATTATTTGTGCATATAAATACAGTACTGCAACTAAATTTTCCTTCAAAAAGCATGAAAAAGTTGGAAGGATAAAATTCTTCGATTTTTCCAGAGACATATATTGGAACATTGTCCAAAATTTTGGGAAAATTGTCCGAAATTTTGGGAAAATTGTCCAAAATTTCGGGAAAATTGTCCGAAACTTTGGGAATATTTTCCAGACGATGGAGCAGATTATTTAAATTTCAAGTGTCCGTCGGTCGAATTGTTCTCATGTCGAGGTCACAGTGCATTTATGATGTTCCACCCAAAATTTGAAAAAAGCTGCCCATATATCGCATGAGATAATATTTCAGACTTACGTGGGAATGCGTATTTTTTGACAAAATGTTCTGCAGTAAGTGTATGGTTACAGCGAGGCCATTATAACCAGGAAAAAAGCTCGTGCGACAAAAAAACTTTCGCAATCAATAAATCGAAATAACAATAATGTGGCTATACTGCAAAAAGTGCGAAGTGACCTGGAACGTAAATTCTTCCTAAGCCATAATTATTTCTAACGAGATTCCAAGCGTTAAATACCTTCGCGTGAGAAAATGAAGTGCAATTAAGAGAAATGAGAATTTATAATCACCTGACGGAAATTTCATGATTATCTCCTCTTTACTTTGAGCCATATGCATGTTTATGGCAGAGTTTGGAAATTACTGTATTTTTAAATAAAGCTGGTTTGGAAAAAAAAGTATTGCTAGTGTTTTGTGACGCAGTTCTCCTGCTGTGAAAGTTGTGCCCCAAAGTTTGTGCTGAAACAGCTGAACGTGCAAAAAAAAAGGTGGTATTTCTGTACTCTACAGCAGTACTGCTATATATAATGTTCCATACACTCCTTTTTGCATACGAGAAATTAAAACAAAAAGAAAAGGCAGAAGTATTCTCTTCCCGCTGCAAGATTTCCGCAAAAGAGAAAAATAAGCCCATGCCACATAAGTTCTGATGCTAATCACCAACTTACTGTGGGCATTATGCAATGAGGAGAAGGGCGAAAAGAATGGGGGGTAAAACTTTCTTCCACTCTGGTGACCTCAAGCTGGGAAAACTTTTTCTCCTATACTCTTCTATGTAGACAGGACATACAGAGACTGTGACGATGGGAGGCAATCGGGGTAAAAAAAAAAAAGTTTTCTCCTTCAGTTTTGGGGGTATATGGAGACGCGTTATTGTGATGTGGAACTCGGTCTGATTTTCAAAACTCCATCTCGAGTTCTGCTAAATCTGCGACTTGGACTCTGGCCAAGGACGAGAACTCCACTTTGTAATTCAGATCGTATATAAGCCTCACAATGGGATCGGGAGAAATAATTTCATGCACTATTTCTTACAGCAGAACAGTACTCTATATACTAGTGAGTACAGTACTTGCTGAATAATGACGCAAGAACTCGAGTCAGCATCAATTCGATGTACATTCCCTTATTTCCCAGGGAGGCCTGCTGGAAAAGTAATTTTTATTTTGTAAATAACGAGTAAATGCTCAAGAAGACCTTGAAGACATATCGATTATTTTAATGAGAAATTTTGTTTCGAAAGTATATTTTTTTGTCATTTCTGTACTTATTTTTAGTTAGATGCCACGCAGGTATGACATGGGAATACAGTATTCAACGTTTCTTGTTAGGTTTCAAACTATTCACTGAATTAAAGATCTCCTGAGAAATTTTAATGGAAGTACAGAAAGAAAATAACAAACTCCCAGGCAAGGGCACCGTTAGCCTGGGGAACATTACTACTTACCTGACTTAATTCTTTTCACTGCAAATACTGAACCATATGTAGCTACCAGGATCCCCCATCCTCAGAACCCATCTGAACCTTGCGGGAGCAACAGCTTGCATGGGGATACCCCTCGCGGAGGGTATTTAGGCCTTTTTAGAACTGTAGTACAAAAAGAAAATAACCACAGGCATTTTCAAAGTCAAGCTATTTTTAAAATCTGTGAGCATTGTAATTTTTGATCCTATAGTTTTGAAATACCATTAAATGAGTCATGTCTGATTCTTAAACCGTTTCAAAAATAGGAAATTTTTACGCAGAATTTCTTTCTTTGGCATGCATTTGCTTTTTGCCTCTTTTTCCACATGCAAATTCACTTTCCACGAAAAACTCAGTACAAGTACTGTGTAAAAATGATCTGACAAGAATTACCTTCTTGGTTATAAAAGCAAAAAACTACACAAGAATTTTGTTCGAAAAGACTAGATCTTTTGATAGAAATTCATTTTTTGTTTCAATTCTCCGCCGAATAAAATGTTTCTCCAGTATTTAATGCACTTTGTTCTGTTTTTTTTTTTTAATTTTCCAACAAAATCAATCATGCGATTTCATTTCAAAAAACAGAAGAAGGCTCACAGAAAAATAAAAATTGATTGAGTGAATTTTCTGAGTCGATTGATCAGTTCCGGAATTATTCACGACTGTGAAAGTATACTGTAATATACCTTTTTAAATATTTCAAAGTCTTCGAAACTATCTCTTTCAAAAATGTGGAAAACATCTTTAAAAAAAATGTGACGCACATGCCTGATCACACGATTTCTTTTCGCCTGAATAACCCCGGAAGATCCGACCTGTCTTGAAGTCTATACCTAACGACCGGAAGTACTCGGTCCTTATCCAAACGAAAAGGATGGACTTTGTTTTTCTTTTTGCCGGAAGGAAATGAGGGCCCCGAGGGAAGCATCGCGGACTTTAAAGGAAGTTATTTCCATCGACATCCATTTACTTTCACCGCCGCCTCAGCGAAATTCTTCCTGAATAAAGGCGAAGCACTTTTGCGGTCCCCATTCGGCGGGCAAAAATAAAAAATGCTAAAAGATATGCTGAAATGAATATCCGAAATGTAGCACATCATCTACCTCATTTTTTTGGGCCGCTATTTTATCCCCAAACGTCAGTCTTTTCCACTGAAGTGTGATCATGTAGAAGTTTTTACTTCATTTATGTGCATAAAATAATCCATGCAACAACAAAAAATCGCCATTCGAACAGACAATGGACGCTCATAAATATTTTTTAAGGCATACACTTCGTAAAAAAAAGTACACTCGTACATCTGAAGAAACGCATCCGATGCAGTTTCCACATTCCTAAAAATAAGTGGTAGACATATATTGTTCTGAAAGTGGTTTACCTTTTATACGAAACGAATAAATCTCTGACATTTCTTTATTTCTTTCACCCAAGCATTTCTGAATGACTGCTGCGACACTTTTGAAAATGCCAATCAATAATTGCTCAATTCAGTCCCTGTCAATCCTTTCACAAATTTCAAGACTGATATCACCTGAACCATATTGGTCTGATGGATTTAATCCCATGTATACTTCAGATAGCCATACAAATATATGTATGACTACATGATGTGACATGCAAGTAATATGGACCCAAACCTTGATAAGCTGCTACTATTTGTTTTCCAGGTTTTGAGGATTTGAATTGTTTGGCAATACGGTGGCTTATCAACAATGTATGAAAATTGTGCATAATATAGAATAACTTTGTGTTCTTATATAAAAGGCAATAAAAAAAACCTGGGATATATGAGTTAAATTTAGCTGATGTTCTCAAGAATTATATTAGTTTTTTGTGTTGAGAATCTCTCTGAAAAACTTGAATTTTGTTGGCTGAATATAGAAGGACAAAATTAAATGGCAGGAATATACTGTAATGTATGTTTGACATAGATAAATTTACGAAAAATTGAAATATTGCAAACCACTAAAAAATAATATATCCGCATTCAATTTTTTTTATCTTTCATGCATGTTGACGCAATAGCAGTCCATTCCCTTTTTTGATGAACAAAAAGCTCCCATCTGATATTGTTTATACAGTATATACAGTATAAGAGATTGCCACTAGAGGGAAATGGATATAAAATCAAGGTTTGTCCCCCCATTCAGGGTATTTTTAGCCTCTTCTACTGCTGGGGCAAGTATGAAGGTTGACCATCACCATCGCTGAAGAATCAAGCATGCACAAGAGAAGAAAGAAGCAAAAGAAAAGCAGGCCAAGTATTATACATAGGATGTCCAGCAGGATCCTCGGGATCCCCGATTTCTTTCTTGGTTACATCTGCACCTTGAGCGGTGGGGGGAAAATGGCAAGAATGAGCTTGTGCAGTAAAAGGGGTCTAACAAAAGTTTTGGAATAGAAATTGAAACAGCATATTATTGAGGAGCTAAAAAACAATTACTGTTCACAAAAAACATTCTTAGGATCCAAAACTTTTTTTTTAGCCTTGTTGGACATATTTTTTGAAAAAGTTAGCCTTATCGGCAAATTTCTGCTCTTTACTCAAAAGATGAGTTCCCCGTTTTGTAGGTTTTTTGGTGTAGCCCAGCTTCTCCTGCAAAGTTTTGAAATTGACATGACCATATACAGTATAGCCAAGGGTTGCCTCCAGGTCACCCAGGGTAATTTCGCCATTTTCATTGAAACCTGCCACAACATTGTCTTCCCAAGTGGCGGCTGTTGATAAAAGTGGCAGTATGGATATAACCGTATAATAATGACATGCCTTGGAATTGCTGCCATGTTAATTTCACGACTTTTTCAGAGAAAATGGGCATACAATAAAAAAATCTGTCACACAGACAACTCATATTTTGGGCAACAAAGAGCAGAAAGATGTCATAATGACTTTTGAAAAAATATTCTTAAAATTGTGTCAAAACAGGTCTGATTTTGTGTAAACTGTTATCCCATTTTGCAAGAGAATTAACAAAAGAAACTTTTGTCTTGAGAAAACATCTTTTCTCAGAGTCAATTACTCTAAAATATGTAAGCTCTTGAGAATAAACTTTTTGTCCAGAAGATTTTGTTCTTATGGCCAGGGTTTGAAAATGAATAAGACTTATCATTTTAGAGTGTAAACATTTATTTTATATACGTACAACCAACACCAGACCAACAAATGAATATCTATACATATACTGCGCGGTACCTTTATAGACTCAAGAGAAACCAGATGCAACTGCTCAATCAAGTAAAAAAAGGACACCAAAAGGGGGCAGGGGAAATGACCGCAACCACACCATGTATTGCGTGGATGATGACCTTGTCTGCTTTGGAGCAATGAGTTGCTAGGCAGAGTGTTTTGGAATGCTAGACAAAAAAAATAGGTAGTATTCTTGACATGTTTTGGGACATGGCTAATTTGACTTGGTGACAATACTTGAGCAAAAGAACATTTTTTCTGAAAAATAATTGTTTTTTTTCTCAGCTCAATTGGTTGCAATTCCAACTTGTGTTCCAAAAACAATCATTATAGACCCCTTGCATAGGACAGGCGGGTCTTGTATACAGTACAGTACAGTATAATACTTGAGCATTGATCCCTGATGGGGCAGCCACAAGGGAATGGAATATGTTGTGTTGCTGTCGGCCCGGGTCAGCGTCTGATGAACACTTTTCCTTTCTTACCCCCCGCAATCTGGGGGGTCGGGGAAACGAGGTGATCCCATCATTGTTCCTGGCTGCTGGTCAACCCCTTCTTCTTCCCATACGTCTTTGTCTTTCTTCGTGCGCCTTTCGACGTGGACTCACGATTTTAGCACTGCTGGGGAATATGTTGGAAAAGTTGATGGAGAAAGATAAAAGAACCGTGCTTTGTTCTTTTGTAGCACATACATGAGTAACATGACTGACCCCTTGAAAAAAAATGCGACCAACAGCAATCTTCTACTTATACAAGTGACTCATACAGTACTTCCAAAGCTGAGACCAACTGCGTGACTTAATCCTTTCTGAAATTATGAAGCAATTGAAGAAATCATTCTCCATGGAGAAATAATTCGTCAATGAAACCTTGATGATTTTATCATGGTGTTGTTATCCAAATTCATAGAAATTGATCCGAACAAAAGCTAATGCGTTGAACATATTCTTCGCTGTATGATTTATTCTGTTTCAATGTTGACCCGTCAGCAGGAACTTTAGTTGAGATGTACCTAATTCTTATGGCCTGGGTTGACTTGAAATGAAGATGCTGTGCCGGAATCGGCACAAAAGGACGAGGAATTCAAAATAAAATAACACTGTAATCAGGTGTGGGGTGCACCTGGGGATCTTGTTGTCAAGATCCCAAAGAATAAGATAAATGTATTTCATTAAACCNAGCATTCTAAAGGGTCCAACAAAATCAATACCAACATGAAGAAATGGAGTAATACCGCTGTAACAAAAAGATGGAAGTGGAGCTATAGGCATACAAAAGGGTTTACAGGCAAAACAATGGCAATGAAAACATTCATGTTGAACATCTTTAGCTAGTTATTGTGCATGCGGAATCCAAAAAAGTTCATAAAGATGAGTAAGAATCTGCTCCGGAGAACAATGACCATTGTCAACATGCATAGAAATGAAAACAGCCTTGAAAAGATTAGTACAATGATGAGGAGGAGGGAATGGTAAATAGATAAGAGTTTGACAAGCAGGATTAGTGATAGGAACGAAGGTTTGAAAATCAATTGTTTGACGACTGCAAGAAACAATAATATGACAAACAGAATCCCAGGCCAAATCAGGCTTATCAGGAACAGATGTTTTAGAGAGAAGTAAAAACCATTTGTTGGGTGCATGAAAGCGGTGAATCAAACGATAAGCATCAAACTCAGCAGTATCATACTCAAGAGACGTAAAAGGCGTATGATAAGAAGCCCGGGGCCAGTGAGGTTCTAAAGTTGGAGAGACATGAAGACAAAGCACAAAAAGCGCACAATTATATTTAAAGAAGGTCTCAAAATGAGACCAAACACAGATGCGCTTAAGAACACAATACCAACGGGTAATACAAGAAAATGTTTCAACAATGATTTGTTTGCCTTCTAAATAGGCAGGCGTGTCGGAAAGGGAAAGGTCCAGGGAAACGGCAGAAAAAGATATGGATTGCGTGGGCCAATTGGCATGGTATGGTAACCAGACAGGTCCCTCCAACCATAAAGTATTGACAAGAAGAGTGTCAACAACAGCACCGCAAGAGGCAAGATCAGCAGGATTTTGATCGCTCGGTACGTATTGCCATGAATGAAGGCGGTGAGGATTTTGTTAACACGAAGACAAACATAAGCAACAGTGCGGGGACTATCAGAATGAATCCAACGAAAGGCAATTTGAGAATCAAGCCAATAATAAGTTGGACAAGAATGAAGATCCAAGGCTAACTTAACATCTTGGACAAGAGTGCTTAACATACATGCCACAGTAAGTTCAAGACAGCAATTCATGGAAGGATGAAAAGAAACAGAAGCGGAATTGCAGCCACAGGTGCAGCCAGAAGGAACAATCACGCAGTTGTAGTTAAGACAAGCATCAGAAACGTTTCAAGGCTTGCTCATGATCCAAGGATGGGAAAAGTAAGAAACGCTCTGGATTGAAGGACATGTCACAGATCAGAATTATAATTTCCATCATCATCATCAGCAGTTGTCCCAGTTGAACACAGACGACATGGACAGAGCCGGGATTGAGAAGGGTGAAAAAATTGGTGGTGAAAATGGACACACTGTGGGCCACAAAGCCATGCAGGAAAAACGCAGGAACACACACACACAATGTTAAATCTGCAACAGTAGGATAGGTTTCAAAGAAGAAAAATGGTGGTGGGATAAATGAGGAAAAGAAACGGATGGATCAGGAAAATATAGGGATAGGGGGAGAAGACTCACAAATCCCAGAGATGGCTGTGGAAGCAGGAGGGAAAACCTCATGAAACACACAGGAGAATGCCCAGAAAAACGAAGCAGAGGGAACTGCCACAAAAAAAAAATCATCAAGTCCCCAAAATCAGAAATAAAAATATAGGTAGATATCACAGGAATGGATGTTTGCTTTTACAGAGTTGCAGGAGAAACCATGAACATACACCTGAAAAGGTTCAGATGATAAGATTGATTACCTTCAAACAGGACACTTGCCCAGGAGGATCTGGAGCAATGTAGGCATGATACAAGTAT
>CAJPEX010000189.1:0-147095 GCA_905338405.1 Notodromas monacha | reverse complement strand
GTAAAGTGAGCTCAATAGTTGCAGAAATAAGTTTCTCATGTCTTGTATGATCATGTCTGGCCAGATGGCAAACATGCAAAATAAGCTTTTTATTGCAGAAAACCCCAGAAAACGACTTGAATTCTATGATTTTCCCCCGTCAAACTTGTGAACACATTTTCCACGTCACAAATATCAGCATACTTGTTTGCCCTTTCTCCGCTGATTCATTGCAAAACAGAACGCCACAGACCCAAACGCAGGTTCCATTGCAAATTTTATGCTCAAAGCTGTGGCCAGGAGAGGTTGCAATGCAGAAACTACTCTTCGAGAAAAATTTGCATCGGAGAGGATATTCTTCCATCAAGTGTTCCATTCCTATCCGGATCTCAGTAATGTAACCTTGGTGCAGTTGCCAGGAATTTCTCCGGCTTTCCTGCAGATGCATGCGAATACTGTACTAGCTGTTCTCCTCTTAAGACGCAGGAATCCAATCCCCGTCTCACGGTACGCAACTTGGGGCCATAACGACTTAGCTCGGCCATGACAAAGCAGCTTCGCTCAATAAGGTAACATTGTTGCTTGGGCTGACACTGGGAACAGAGCCGGCGCCGAGGCGTGGAAAATGACACGGCCGCAGAGTAGGGTTACCACACAGCCTCAAGTGGGCTTGGTCAACACGAACTTGGCTACCTGACTGCTCTATTTGTCCCTGGTAAGTCCACGTTTCGCCGCGGGATGAGTTCAGCGTTAGCCTCTGGTGTCATGGCAAGGATAACAGGCGCCGAGCTCAGCCGGAGATTCCCTGAGCAAGCAGAGCGAAAACGCTGCATCAACCTCTTGACGAATCCGAGTCGTCGCATATTGTGGGCTTCCTTGCTCCTTGTGACGTGCCGCGTTGCTGGTGGTAGAAGGCGCTTGTGTGTCCGTCCCGCCAGCGCGACCAAATTTTTTTTCTTTCAAATTGCAGTATTTCCTCGTCATCTGAGCAATTGGGAACAAACTTGCTTCTAAAAGCCACTTCTATTCTACGCAAATCTTCCCATGACACCTGTTTATTTGGCGCGGGAGAGTTACGTGTTTCCTGAATGAAAGTAAGACCTGTCCGACACTTTAAGCCCCATCCTCCATCACAAATGGAAAGCGACTTATTTTTAGAGTGCGCGTTTTTTCGAATTGTAGAAAGTGAACTTACGAAGTTCACCGATTTCAATTGCGACTAATGCCCTGTTCGTTTTGGAGGACGTGTCCTGCAGATTCTGAAGGCCAGAATCAAAGTTATACTGTACAGTATCAGTGGAATAAGAAGAGTGAAAGTTTCAGAAGAATATTACTGTACTTTAAAAACCTGAGGAATGTCATCAGGGAAATTAAGGGATGAGGTTATGAGAATTTCTTTAGATTCCCTTGAAAAATACTTATGAAAAGAATATAGGTGCAATACAAGGGGGAAGCCGACCATTTCTAGCAAACTAGAAACTATTACTACACAAATACCATTGGGCACTCTGTAGTCAACACTGTCGCCACCATCCGGGAAGACTGTGAATCGCAGGTCCTTCGTCGGGTGTGAAAAATCGAATGTTAGACTCGACACCTCTTGCTGGAACTTGGAACTGGCTTGGGGCAAGTATTTCTCTCCAAAAAGGTGCGGGATGTTTTCACTAGAGATGTCCGAATCACAGGGACTGAAAGGACTGGCCAATAAATATTCAGCAACAATGACCAACTCCAGAGCACCTGAAAAGCAGGGTTGTGCGCAGCACAACTCTATCTGCGCCCAAGGCAGAGAAGGTGCCAAAATGGCGTGTTGGCACGAATTGAAACTTTGAAATTTACTGGGCACCAAACTCGCCGCTGAAGTTGCCACTCCAAATACTCCATGCGATGAATTTGCTTCGAACAAAATATGTTTAAAAATCGAATTTCAATTGCTTCTGGTTTTTAACTGGAATCCTTGGCATGCAGCGATCTGTATCAATGGCAGCTTGTAGCAGCTGCAATTTGTGAATGTAGCAAGTTGTAGCTATGTCAACTTGTTGCAGCGGATTGAGAATAGCAGGGATGCTTCTTGTTACTTTACAAGATCTCATGTTTCACCTAAACTAAGTACACATGTCTCACTTTTTATAAATGCAGTGGAAAGCTAGTGAAAACAGTTTGTAATTTTTTGAAAACATTATCTATGCATCGCAAAGCAATTTCAAAATCCTAGCTGAATGAAAACCTTTTCATTCATTATTAATTTAATTATCTTAAATGTCAGGCTCTTTTTCTAAAACTCAGTTGTCAGTTTTGAGACATCGTAACTGAGGAAATTTTCAATCAACTTTTTGTTACGCTTGGACTGTTGTATTTTTATGGAACGCTCAGTTATAGAAGCTAAACCTCATTTAATTACTGAGCTCCTCCTGCCAACTCTCGCTTTTCTCTTAATTAAAACCTGGGTGGGAAAAATTGATAAGTGCTTTTGAAAAAACAAGAAAACATCTCTCTGTAAAAATGAACGATACATCCTGCCATCCGACAAGGCCCCCAAGAAGAAATTTCCAAGATAGGCACAATTCATATACCAACCTGACATTATCTGAAAAAAAATCATATTGCTCCCCAAAGCCCGAGAAATCTGTCTGCCAGTTGTGTCTTGTTTGAGATTTGGGACATTCGAACGAGATCAGTTCAATGGACCCAAAAGCCAAAAACGCCATTAGGGTTACTAAATTTGTGTTGAGGTGGCTTCAGCGAGGCAGACATTGAAGTAAGTAACACATGAGCTTCCGAAATTTCCTTTTTTTCGGAGCAATGCTCTGGACAGCTTTCGGAAAATGGGTCGGGTTTCCTAGCCCAGTGATGCCGGCACGAGCTTCAGACAGTGATGGATCCCTCGGGCGACGTAGCCGAATTTCTTGACCACTGGATACCGCTTCGACTACACATGTTGCAAGGAAGATGCCAGGGTGAGGGAATTCAATACTTCGCCACGCACGTCACGGCCCCCGGGCGGACGATATATCATCGCGCCAGATTTTGTGCGAAAATAAAAGGCGAACACGGTGCTGTGGAAGCGGTCAATGTTTGCTCCCGCAGATTACATTAGGTTCCATTCGCCTGGACCTTAAAAACACAGCGGCAAGAATTGTTCCGCTTGCTGTTTGCTTTGGATAGAATTACGCGGACGCCGGAGGTATTTCCTTCTCCTTTTTTATTCCATGAATATGCGTGCGGTCCGCTCTTCGCGAGCTGCCTGCTGGATTAGCGGAGATCGTCCGGACTCTGCCCAGCCACTGGGCAATCATGCGTATTTGTCGAGACGTCCGCTACATAATGGATGACTTCGGCGTGCAATTGCCCTCGTAGATTTCTGCACCAAGCAGTGAGCTCGTTGCTCCAAAAGCTGAAGTCCGCATCCCACACCCACTCGGGAACCATGGAGAGCTCAGGGCCATGATCGGCGCATCAGGCAATCGAAGGTCCACTCAAGTCTGCTCCGTATCTCCTCATAACGAAAGAAGGAATTATTCATTCTCTGTGATTGTCAATTACTCTTTAGTCTTTTTTTTTAAATAAAAGATGCAACTATAACCCCGGAAAATTCGACCCTGAAAATACGGTGGGGCCTGAGATCCGGACGTCATTGATTCTTTTGAACCTTGCTCCCACATCGGAACATCCAAATGCTCGATCACGCCCTCCCATACACTTCAATGGGAGCACATGTAATTGATTCGCATGTTCATGAACAATTTGGGAAAAATTCCACCGAAAATTGAATACAATCTGTCTCAACTTAAAGAATAGCTGTGCAGAAGAAAACCCCAGAATTGGCTTTTTTGGCAGGAAAAAAAGTTTAAAAGTAGCCTATTTTGAATTATGAGTTCGAGTAAATTTAAAATACTGTAAGATTAATTTTAAATTTCTTTGAATATCCTGTAAATAGCTCAAATTGTTTTAAGCAGTATATCAACATTTTGATAAATGCTGTTTTTACATTTTATAGAAATGCTGGCGAAGTGTCTGTATCTTGAGACATTGTTCGGATGTATTGGGCAGATTCTTTTTTGTTCCAAGTGTCTGAATTTGAATCGTCCATATGTTGGGGCGTCCGTATGTCAGGGCGCGACCGTTGTTTTTATTAGTGATGACTCATGAGTCACCCTTCGAAATTAGAATTAGGCAGCAGGGAAACTGGTCTCAACTGCAGGAAGAGTTCACTTTAGTAGATTTAAGATCAGACAGTTTGAAACTGAAATGAAACGTAATCAAACCACAAGAAATTTAGGCCACAAACATTTCGTGATACACAAGTGCATGTAAACCTCTGTTTAGATTTGGAATGCATTTGGATGATTAAAAATTGGAACTTGGCTGGGGGAATGGATGAAGGGAGTGGGCAATGACGATGTGTCTCACGGCCTTCTTTATTTGGTAGAAAGCAATAAGACACAACGTGGCGACGTTGAGTCTCGCTTCGGGCGGGACCTTTTTCAGTCACTTTCATGAAGCTTTGTCAGGTTGGCAAAAGAAGCTGCACGAACCAGCTGTAAAAGGAGAACCTTTCCTGGCCAAACGGCCTTGAAGAAAGAGGAGAAATAGCTTCTGCCGCAATTACAGTCCAACGTCAATTTCATGGGTCTTCCGAAAGTTCACGAGGTTGCCTTCCTCCAGCAATAATAAGACGAACAGTCGCCTTGCACAACTCTCCCTCTTCGCTCAAGTTTCTGGGCGTCCTCGGTTGTGGATTGCGACCGAGGACGCCTGGGAAACAGCGAGGTACTGAGTCCTAGGGTTCTCGAGTGGAGTAATGAATAATTCCGGGATCGTGGGACCCGGCAACTCCGGTCCATCGCGGGGAAGGAGTCAAGTTACCATGAATTCTGATGGTGTTTATTCGAGCCATCTAATCGGACGGCAGATGGGAACCGCGAAGCCAACCTCCTTTGCTCACTAACCTCGTTAATTCCGACGTTCTGCGCGGACCAACATCCTCGACACAGGCACAAGGGTTCTGCAGAGATTCTCATCACCGCTGCGATTGCCGCATCAACGGCGAAATGATAACACCGTCGGAGAATTCTTTCTCTTCGCCACCAGTCGGGAGGAAGTCATGAGGCATTATCCAAACACAGCGAGAAAAGCTCCGGGCATGAATTAAAATTCCTATTCTCAATGCACTCTACAGTCCACACTAAACGCAATACCATTGAGGAAGGAGAAGCATAGAAAAATTAGAGACAGAGTTGCTCAAAAATGGGGTAAAAACCTAATCCCTATATATCTTGACGGTCGTAGGCTGATGCGTTGAAGTTCCGCAAGCGTCAATCAAATGAGCAGGAATCATTCAAATCCCAACTGCAACTTGAACGATTTTGAATTTTTTGCCGAAGGATCCGTTCACATCATCATTCGAGCACAAAATAATTTTGTTCACAACATATCTCCAGTACTTATAGGAGACAATTTGGTCCCGAAAAATCCTGCTTCGTCATTGATTGAAATCAATAGATAAATGGCTAAATCTAGCATATATGGTAAATAATTTTAAAATAAGCCGATTCAGTTAATATGGCATATTATCCAGAATGATGACATCGATTCAGCTCTGCAGAATAACAATATTAAAAAATTACCTGTCCTTCGAAGAAAAGTAAGGATTTTTCAAGCTTCAAAATTTTTTATATTCTGCTTGGTACTTGAGATGAATTTCTGAATCTGAATCTTTCCACGAAATAACGTCCGTCATGAAAATCAGAAAAAAAATATTCCCTGAGCATCTTAACAACAGTAGAGTTCTTCGAAAGCAAGGGAAGTTTCGCTCAAAAAAACATTTTTTGCCTGAAAAAATTATTTAAAATCGAAGAATTTGTGACAAGAAGTTGGTTTTTTGAACCGGAACGTCGTTCGGAACGCTCAAAAAGCCTTCGATGAGCCATGACCTAAGGAAGTGTCTTTTCCTGTTCAATTATTTTTCCTTCGAGTATGCTACAGAGCAATAGATGATAAAAAGCCTTCGGAAAACCTGAAAATGTTAAAAGAATTACAATATTCTAAGAGAGTTTTTTGTGCAACCTCAGAAACGAAATTATGTAAGCCCTTGCCGTATGAATTTGCTCAACTTCTCTCCAATTCTATGCATGCTACCAAAATCTAATTTATTAGATTTAATTGTATTAAGGTTTTTGAAATTCACCACAAAATGCTCAACACTTGGCAAATCACATGAGCGAAGTAAGATGGTGGTTTGAGGCGTTTTTTGTTTTATTACGTCCTGTATTTCGTTCTTTTTTATGTTGCGCCAAGCAATTAATTGCTCAAATGAAAATACTTATTTCAGGAATGGATTTTCCGGCGGATGGGGACATCTCGGAGATATCTCAAGCTCACGCGAATCCAACACGCTCCTCCTGCTTGTTTCCAGAAAGCTCATCCCTGGGTGGATGAGGTGGCAGAAATGCAGTGCAACAGCTCGGATCACGCCTTGAATTTCGTCCAGTAACGGAGTAACGGGAAGGAGATAAAACGTGGGATTTTTACCGCATCCAGGCACGTATATGTGATGCCCGAAGGTGTTTGCTTTTGGCCCCCACGAACCCGCTGTTACCCCCGCCTGTCGCCGCAAGCGTTAACCCCGGTGCTTGAGACAACAAATTCCCCCAGGAGTCCTCGTCACCTCGCCCAAGTTTTGCCCACGACGCCTTCAGAAAGGGGCTCCCAATCCTTGGTGTTAAATGCACGGGGCTGGAAAATCATCCAGGAAGAAAAACCTCCAGAAACACTGCGCAAAAAGCCAGTTGGAGATAGAGATTCAGACGCTGGGATCGTGAACCCTTTCATCGTTAGTTCAGCAAGTTGAAAGAATACGATAAAGTACCTAACTTCGAGATATTCCAGTTAATATCCCTGCATTATTTGCATAGAAATTCACGTCTCTGCTATGATCTCGCCAATGTTTTTTCCGTTATGGAACGATCCATTCAATTCAGAGCTTTTTGATACAGTGGGGGCTCTTGAACGACTTGGCGGAAATGGATTAAAATGTGAGAAAACTGCGATATAAAATTTAAAAATGAAAGATAAGGAAAATATGAAGAAAAAATGAAACATTGCTTGAGGGAACGTAATTTGGCTTACGGACATGGAGAACCAAGCAACCGGAAAAATGAATGCGAAGGGTATTATTTGCAAATTATCAAATGCAGCAATAAACATATAATTCCGTGCTAATAATCTAAAGTGCTAAGCAAATTCTACCTCTTCTTGAAGAAAATCAAAATTTAAGATTCGGTACAGAACTTTTTTAAAACACAAGAGACCCTCATCGCTATTTAATCCGATGTCTTTGGTTTGCCTACGGACGTTCCACTTCCACCTCCTATAGACATACAGTACTTACAGATTTTAAAAACATTTTTCAGGTCATTTCGGCGGAGGGAAATATCAGTACTGTATTTCCACAAATATCAATTCATACATTTTTGCGCTGATTTTTCTGAGCGATTCTGTTCGGTTACTTGAAACCTACATATCTTCTCCGAAGTTCAGCAGTACAGTATTTCTCGCCAGGAATAATACTGAGCACACGGTTTCGGACACCCTAAAAAATGTAAACCAGCTCGTATTTTCTTGTCCGATAGTAAATAAGCACACCAATAAAACCGGACGAGCTTACCGAATGCTAGCATTGTCTCCGCCACCTCGGGCCAGGCAGGAAATTGGCAACAAGTGTCCCCGAGGAACGCAAATCGGATTCGACGGGTAGCCGTCGGTTTTCGACAGCTCGAGAAGAGCAACTGGCGGAACACTGGGATGTTATTGTTTCTTGTTAACCCCCGGCGTGCTGCCAATAACCAACTAGTTCTGCGCGAGCCCAACAACTCTGTTTCATGTTCAGCACACGTATAACACCCGACTCGTCCCCCTTCCCCTGATTTTTGCAGGAGTCGTGGGAATGCTCGCGACGTCTCCAAACAAAAACTTCGCAAATTCGATATGTTTCTCGAGTCGTCCCCGAGTCTGTGAGAGCAAACAAACAGCGGACAACGCATACTTTATGACGAACTCGCTTCTTTCAGCTGCGGAGTAGATGAGATATCTCCTTTCTTCCTGTTAATTTTATAAAGTTGATTTTTAACGCAAAATTCGGACAGTATACGTGCGTCAACTATTCGCGTGCATCGAGGACTATAGTCAACTGCTCTCTCGATCAGTCAAACTCAAATTTAGATCCATTTTGATTTTAGAGCTATTAATGGGGATATAACATTTTTTGAGCAGCGTGATTTCAGTGTTGATTCAACTGATCATCCAGGCTAATACATTTTAAGATTCATGGAATGCATCAGAACATTGTTGAACATAATTTTTGAATATTTGATTAAAATCTTCTCTGCTGTCAGCAAAAACATCCAGTCAAAACCCCAGAAAAATATAATTGGTGCATAATAAATATCTTTCAGCACAGAACAAGCAGTATGGCATTTTATTTCATTATCCGAGATGTTTGAGAGGGAATTGAAATTATCACTATATTGAGCACCCGATCATTAAAAATTTAGCATATGGAAAATCGCACTGTTCGGCAAAAATCATCGCCGATCAAACTTCGAAATATCCGCCAAACTGATTCGATTAAACATATACGCCTATTTCGAGGTGGCGACGAGGTGTAAAATAATCTTTCCAGATTTCTGCTTTCTTTCTGCTGGCTCAGTTTTCGACGAGAACTTCATCCGGGATAGTGACTCAAGAGTCTGTGACGAAACCGTTTGTGAAACAGACGAAAACAGCCGGGTTGAGAAAAAGTCATCTGTCTCTATTCGATGTACGTTTTCCGGGCTCTTCACGCCACAACTGGAGAAAATTCGCCTCATTTCGGTTGACTAATTTTTCAAGTGCTGGACGCCTTCTGCGGTTCGTGGACAAATGACCCGTTTTATCTTCCCGCGTCAGGCTCAAGAGTTCCATTATCCGTCGCCTTCTATTTGTTGATATTCTTTGACCCTGTTTACTTCACCAGCTAGAATATCTTCATTCAGTTCATCTCCGAGGGTCCCCTTCAAAGAAAAACGGTCGTTGTTCACAAAAAGGAATCACTTATCGCCATCTTCCGTTGTTTTGATATTGTGAGAAGTTATTGCCTCCGCAAAAAGCCCCAATCCCCGGACTGGACTCGATCTCACGTTTCGGAAAAGTTTTGCCAAACCATTGTAGTTCTTTCCTGTATTCTCGAGTGCCACAAAAGTTTCGCAGAATTACAAGAATTGAAAATTTCAGGAGGAATTTTGCTTCAAGAAGGAGGAACTAAAGACTAGATATATTGGCCCATGCTTTTTTTTTCAGAAATAAAGACCCAGTAAAGAGGCACTTGCTTTATTTTCAGAAACTTCCTTCTGAAAACGATCCATGAACGAAAACTAAAGTCCATCTAAAGAAAAGGGTCTTCCTCCCAAGCCCATTCCTTAATTTCCTTCGTTAACTTTCCCAGGTTTTCAAATTCATGTTCTTCTGACCCTTCACTCCTTTTTCTCTCTCTCTATAATATGACGTTGTTTCAGCCTTCATGAATCTGAACGACACTTCCTTTAATTTAGAATAAGTTCCAATGCCTTTTCGTGAATTTTGTGGTTCAAGTTATTCTATGGATGAAAAACACCGTACATAGAATTATGGTAAGCTGCGTTCCATATCGGAGAGGTGGAGTAAGGAGGTTAATGGTGTCAGACCAGTCTTGTATTGTGCTTGAAATATGCAACTCCCGTCCACGGAATGTACCGGTGTGATGGAAAGATTCGCAAGATTTGCAGAAGGAGAAAGTGGCGTTTAGAAGTTGCTCCCAATTGCTCAGATGATGAGGAAATACTGCACTGTACAAAACTTGGTCGCGCTGCCGAGACACACAAGAGCCTTCTACCACCAGGAACGCGGCACGTCACATGGAGCAAGAAAGCCCACAATATGCGACGACTCGGATTCGTCAAGAGGTTGATGCAGCGTTTTCGCTCTGCTTGCTCAGGAAATCTCTCGCTGAGCTTGGTGCCTGTTATCCTTGTCATGACATCAGAGGCTATAATGCTGGACTCATCCTGCGGCAAAATGCGGACATAACAGGGACAAATACGGCAGTCAAGGTAGCCAAGTTCGTGTTGACCAAACCCACTTGAGGCTGTTTGGTAACCCAACTTTGCGGCTGTGTCTTTTTCCGCACCTCGGCACCGGCTCTGTTTCCAGAGTCAGCAAAGCAACAATATTACCTTATTGAGTGATTCTGCTTTGTCACAGCCGAGCTAAGTCGTCGTTATGGTCCCGAGTTCCATTCCGCTAGATGGGGATCGGATTCCTGCGCCCTGCCAGGAAAACAGTGCAGTAATCGCATGCATCTTGAGAAAAGCTGGGGAAATTTCTTTGCAACTGCCGCACAATTAGACGCAGGATAGAAGGATATCCTCTTTCCACACGGCCTTCATTCTCGTGGCGGTCCATTGCGACCTTTTCTCAACTGATTCAGCCACAACTTTGAACAAACAATATGCGATGACAATTGTAAAATTCCTTTTTCACATTTTTATCATTTTTTTGCTATTATTACTGTGGAATAACATTTTGGTAAATTGCATCCTCTCCTGTCAAGCCGTAAAGAGGTTTGAATCCTGCGTGTTATAAAAATACTAACAGCACTTGAGGAATACAAACGAGAGTTTTGTAGATAACGGTTCGTCCTTGCGACCATTTGGATTTTTTTTGCATCGTAGAACAAATTTTTTTATCGGCACGCCAACAATCTATAGACAGTATAGAGGGTTGGAATTTCAATGCCGCGCTGAACTTATTGTGATGAATATGCCTTAATGAATTATTCTGCCCATTCATTTAATTTTTTTTTTCATGCGTATACAGACGGGTTTTTACATTGTGTTGAAGGAAATTACAGGTGAAGAACAGCATTGAACCACAAGTAGGTGATCTCAATCCTGTACTTGCAGGAAGTGTTTCTCGTCGTGTATTAGCACTTTCGGCTATGATCAGCTTGAAGAGAAAGCTTTTTGCGACAGAAAAGATCAGAAGACTTCATAGAATAAATAATTGTTCCCGGTCCTTTAAAACTCGCGGACATATTTTTCACCTCACAAAAACCACCATATATTTTAGATCTTTTCTTGGCGGATAATGGTACGAACTGAACGTCTTTAATGAGCAAAAAAACATTCAGTTTTCTTTTAATTGAGAAAAATTCCCTTGATGATACATTCTGTAAAGATGTCGGCTTTTTAATATGCTACATTTTGTATGTGCGCGGTTTTTCAAATTAATAACTTGATTGAATCTCGGGCAATTGAGGTTTTGCTGTACACGCCACACGAATCTAAAAGTATGAATCCATGGCCAGGTCTCATTCCGGTTCCGAGGTTTCCGAAGAAAGAAATGCATGTCAGATGAACGATAAATATCCCCTGCGACATAACTGTTGAAATGGGTCTAAATATACTGTTAGCGTATCACTCCATGCTCCACTTGGCTCGCTTTTAAGCAAATTTTCGGCGAGAATTTCCAGCCGCAGTTCCACGGAATTTGGCACACGCACAGCTGCGCACCATCAGCCGCCAAGGGAAAGAAAATCACGTCCAGCTTTTTCACAGCCGCGGTTCTTCCCGCATCAGCCCAGGTATTGTCTCAACCTATCGCGCGAGCGGTGGGCTGAAACTCGACCCAGTCACGACCATGAATGCAATCCGAGGGAAACAGACAATCGTGTCTCATCATCGCGTCCAGACGCAAAGCAAATCATTCGCCTACATTGCCAGTGAGGGAAGCGGAATGAATTATGCGTGATCACGGAATCCAACCGAGCTTCAGCCACCCCACAAAAACGATCGCTCAAACAACATTTGCCCAATCCTTTTCCAGCCCTGTCTCCATTGTACTCATCAGTTCACTCCACGGTTTTTTTCTTTGTGTATACCGGGTTTCCAATTTCAAAAAATCGTTCATTTTCCGGAGATGGAACGAAGCTGAAGTGACTTTCGGTTCTTCTCACGAATAATTTATTCTATTCGCACATCTCCAGCTGGGATTTTCTAGCAAGCAGAAGTTCATCTAGTCTTTTCATGCAGCGTTTACACGCGTATAGACCGCTAGAGTGCATAGGCCACAAGGAAAAAATGCATCCACCGACGAAAATTTCCAACCGTTCGGGGAAAATATGACCAATGCATAGACCAAACCTACACATGTTCGAACTAGAAATTCCAAAAGGTTGAGAATTAGAGAAATCCTCAGGCACCAATGATTTTAAACTCACATGATAATTTATGTTCTAAGTACTCTGTGTCTAGGCAATGAGCCCGTCGAAAGCGAAGTTTTGATATACAGTACAGTACTGTATCCATCAGATATCGCATAATTTCGAGTAAATGCCGACGTTGTGGCCTATGCATACGAGGCTGCATCCTCCACCAGCCGAAAAAGAGTGCGGCCTATAAAGCTTAAATGTTTTACTTTATACCACGGTACTCAGATGTAGATTCAATCAAATCACCCAGAAGACTTCCCATATGCCTGTTTGTGTCGAGATAAGTAAATCTGGTGGATATTAAAGCCAGCAGTCAAACATTTTTTAAAAACAATAATTTACGAGAAGACCATCCTAACTGTGACTCCTGGGGACATTTATCACAGTGAGTGGTTCGATGATACTCTTGTGCAATAATTATAACATGTCGAGCAAATCCTGAAATATATTAAAATCAGAGCTGTTCAGTCATTTTGAAGGGCGGGAAATCTCTAAAGTACTATGATCTCTAAAGTTCTATGATCAAATCACTTAGTCCTGACTCCTGCCTAGCTTATGTCCTAAAGCTCGATGACATTTACGAACATAATGTTACTTTGTTTGTGCAAAACACACATTATTCCTTGTCTGTTTTTCGTCTCGAGACTTGTAATCAATTGAATGCCGTGCTTCCTGAACGATTTTCTTGAAGTGGCCCTGAGATTTGCATGCGGCCAACATTCGGGCTCTATGAAAAGCATATACACGCTGCAAACTCAATTTATTTTTCAGATCGTTTTGTTTCTTCCAGGAGTCCGACGCTTCGAAATATTTCGCTCCATTTACAACGAGTAAAAAGTAACCAGTCCGGGGAAATCTTTTTCTCAGACCAGGGTAATTCCTTGGACCAACGGTTGAAAAACAAAAATCTCAAATTTCTCAAGACACATATTGCCGCCATCAGCAGGGGGGTAACTTTTACTGCGGACCGGCAGCGGTCTTTAGACCACAGGTCGGAGAAATATTGGACTAGAATTCCCTGGATGATGAGGTTAAAAAACGTGGCTCTCTAAACAGACTTGAAAGAAGAAACGCAAATGCGTCTTCGAAGGTCTACTCGGAAGATGAGACATTTCCGGTGGAGAAATCCCACGGGAGAGAGGAGGAAATGTGAATTTCCCGGTAATTGAATCGCCAACCGACTCAGTGGGAAGACCGTGACACAACTGGGTCGGGAAGGCGGCGTCGCGACATGACGTAAAATGTCATCCTCGGCATGCGTCCCGCCGACAATAAGTGAAACAGTGCGATTATAACATCACCGGATCCCTTGTATCAATAAATATCGTGGCAGGATTCCATTAGAGTGTGTCAATCACCCGCGGAGTCGGAACAGGGTTCCAGGGCGCGAAGTCGCATCACGGTTGATGGCAGATTTGCTGACGCCTTTTCCGACATCTGGCGCACAGACTTTACGTCGCACGACTAGAAAGCTGCTTCTCTGGAAATGTTTAAAAACATATCCTCTCCTTTAGAGCAAGTTGTTTAAACCTCGACTCATTCCATGGAATGTATTCGTATTTAAGTGCAGGACAATACGGTTTAGCAGCAGGAGAGGCCAAAAATCGTGCAATACACCCAGCACATGCATTTAGGAATAAATAGCAAGACTTGAAGGGATCATCTGTTTATTCACCAACAATATTCTTCAATGACTGCAGATCTGAATTGACTTGAGCGACTTTTTGATCAATTTAAGTTCTAAATAATTCAGGGAAATATTCACATTCAGCATTATTCAGACAAAAACCTCCACGTTCGGGCTACTTTTTCACAGGAAGTTTCCTGTTAAGTTTGAGGAATTACAAATACTGTATAAGAACTTTTCTTTTCGATTTTTACAGCATTTGAACTGCCTTTATTTGCATCGAACGTGCGACTATGGCGGGTGATGAACTTGGTTTACTTAATTTGTCCTTACACTTCTACGGTTTTCATCACTTGAACCTGCCTGAGTGAAACGTTGGCCAGAAAGCCATCAAAAATTGTTTTGCAAGATAGGCATACATATTCAGTTCACTTCCCTTGGGCCCCGCGGCCACTTAGGGAAAAGTACAGAAACGAAAATGGGATTGAATCAAGCATTATTGATTTGTTAATAAAAAAAAGTAGACACAAATAGACTAGGAATTCCATGCCCTTCAGACCAGAAAAATACAATAATTATTACTGGATACTGTAGCATAAAGCTGAAGACAGGCGGTTTGTCTAAAGGAGCGCCGCCATGAAAATCCATCTTGAAAAATGCTGCCATGCAACCAGTAGAGAATTCCTCAAGTCAAACCTTCTCAGAACCTCAGATGCAGTGGAATCGTTTTCAATGGAGGTAGCTGAAGACTCGGTTAACTCCTACAGACTCGATCTGACTTGAGTTAATTTTCAGGCGAAGGTTCGGCTCGACCTCATGTTACCAAGTGTGGGGAGCAAGGTTCGCCATGACGCGCCGCGAAACGCTACTCGCATTCGATACGTGGGGAACTTCAACGCCAGATGATACTTACGCCACTCCTAAATCCAAGACCAACCCCCGCCGGCGGGCTCATCTCAAGTTATCCCGTATATAAGTAACCTATGATTTAATTCTTTTTCCCCCGTATTATAACGCCGACGCATGACACGCAAAGTCTGAATAATTTCAACGACAGCGCCTGAACTCGGAGAATATTTCAATCGATGCAGGCGCCTTCAAAATTTAAATCACATACAGTATTGAACTGCATCATTCCGGCGACCCATTCTAAGCGTTATTCCACGTCTATACATTTACAAAAACCTTACGGCTTGATGAGAAAATTAAGCGGATGTCGAAGGCAAAATTTCCAAAGCTTTTTCATTATTATTTTGTTGGTGGATAATCTGACAATCAACTTTTGATGGGGGAGAGAAGATGCATCGTGACCAACCTGCTTTCATGCGTGTAAATGATTTCGAATCGCCGAATTTAGCTGAGGATTATTTTCGAAATACCCCGTAATTTTGTTAATGTCAAGCGTATCTCCTTTTTCGTAAAAATTTGGAAATGGAAATTTGTGACGTGTCATACACAAAATGACATTATAACTAGGTGTACGTGGATGCATAACAACATTCGTTGCAAAAACAAGGACGCGCTGCATTTACACAGAGTACGCGCCTATTTACTTAATGTGCCACGCATTTTTTGCACCAAAATTGGCAAGTGCGCGTTACATTCGAGTATAAATAAGCCATAGTGATGAGCTCCAGTCCGATTTGCTGAATCTTGGCGTCTAAACACAAGGGCGTGTGATAATGGTATAAATACGCGAATTGAGTTACAGCATTAACTTTCTGCAAAGAGTATTCTCCTAATGGAGAATAGCGAGCATTCGATGCATTCAGCCCAGCAGATCGTCTATTGCGTCAATGCACACAGGGTAGCTCTGAATTCAAAAAACTCACAGTTCGGTATTGGTCGGTTGGTTCGGATCCGGTACGATGGATGCACGGGTCCGATTTGTATCTTGTTGAGAAGCGCTATGGTGAGAATTGCTGAGAGAAGAGCCGTAGCCCACGGAGGGAGAGGACCAGAGTCGCGGATTGCCGACCAACCCGGAGTCCACAAGTATCCAAGGAGTCCGCGGCGCTGGGCCGGCCCAGTTTCGGGAAGAGATAGCTGGGAAGACCCGCGCCTTCCGCCAACCGGGCTCCTCGCTCAGCCGGAGATTGCAACAATTTCCCGCCAATGGCGGCTACATTGGCATCGAACCGCGGAAAAGACAACTGTGTCTAAGGCAGCATGGCGAGAAAAACGACACTGGCCAACAATCCCGCGTCCCGGTAACACTCCGCGTCCGCCGTCGCCCGCGAGCTAAAGCGTGGACTGAGCACCATTTTTTCCTCTTTCACCGTGTAACAGCTTCTGCTCAAAAGTCCCGTACACTGTATATGTACTCTTCAACATTTTCTCAATTCTGATGCTTCGCTTTTGTTGCCCAGGGTAGAAGGAAACGGTTCCCTCAGCCGAAGAGTGGAAGCGAAAAGAAGTCTTCGAAATCAATTAAGAAAACGTGTGCAAAAGTCAGGTATCCACATCAAATAATTACTCGAATTTCCCGTTGAGTTGATTCGTGCATTTGCGTGTGACTTAGCGTCCTTTAGAAGGAAATTTCCCCGTGCTGTGAACGCAGAATGATGGTGCAGTGCTGATTCGTCGATTGTCATTGTCTCGTCTCATTTCGTTGGGGTCTTAGCAATGGATGCTGTATAGGTAATAAAAGTGGTGATTAACTAGCCGTTGATCTCGCACACCGAAGCGACCTCGAACTAATAATTGAAAGTGCGGAATACAATTTAAAAAAAAAACATGAACAATCAAGCGAGTGGGCCACTGCTGTCGAGGCATCCAACGACTGAACGAGGTGCCAGAAAACCGAAGTGCGCGCGGTGTCGAAATCACGGATTCATTTCCTGGCTGAAGGGCCACAAGCGTCACTGCCACTACAAGGATTGCACGTGCATTAAATGCAATCTCATCGCTGAGCGTCAGCGTGTCATGGCCGCCCAGGTGCGTAATGGAACCAATCATGAAGCGTAATTTACTAGAAAAATGTTCATGATTCGCGAACGGGAAAATCCTTTATCATGCATTGCAGATCATGTATTCAAGATCTGCAGCATCGTCGATCTTTCCACAAGTACTGTAACGCGAAAACCTTTTTCTTGAGCCGCGGGAAAATATTTAGTTGACATATTACTTTTAGATTTCATTCATGGATAGAAAAAACCCGCACCCACACGAAACAATAAAATATTTTAACTTCACCTGATGGATTCCTTGACGATATTGTATGTCCACGAAATTTGCTATGGAATGTGCAGCATTTTAAATTTGTATTAATACTGCAGATTCATTTTCCACGGATTATCACGGAGGGACAGAAAAATCCTCAGAATTACACGATAGAAAAGTTTATCATGGGTCTCAATATCATGATTCCGCGCGTTGTTCAAGAAAAAATCAATTACTTTATAGAATGGTAATTCTTTTTTATAATACATCCCAGGATGAAGGGTGCCTTGCGGATTAATGCTCATATTTTGATGAAATCAATCTTGGAAGAATCTGACAGAAACGTCAGTCCAGGTCAAGGGAAGAGATTCTGTAGTCACATCCTGCGAAGACGCCCCTGGTAAACCGCCAACCTTGGCACCTGCCGTAACTGATTCCATAAATAAAAATTCTTAATGCTATCTTACATATAAAACCTTGATAAAGCACAATCAAAATGCAATATTTTCTGTGCAAATAAGCTTTCAGAGTTTTTTTCTTAACCGTCAGAATTTTGTTGTTAAAAGGGGTACTTTTTTAAAACATGACGTTGCAAAAATTTTATTTTCAGAAGAATTAGGGTTCATTTTTGACCTTGGTCAAATTTGCATTGATTCTTTTTTTTTTTTAAGTGAAGAAAGCTTTCCTGGACAACAGGCTGTGAGATCTTTTTGTGCCAGTTCCTCAAAGACAGCAGTAAATTTTTGCTCATTGAAAAAATCCCAGTTTCCACTTCACTGAAAAAGGAAAAATCACGGTAAACCAGAAATTTTGCATCAAGAGGATTTTAAAGCAATTTTATCTAACCGCTGTATTCCATATGTGGGATGCCTTTCTCCAGCCAACATTGACCAATAAACACTGCATTGTCTAGAAGCGAATTCTTTCTGTTGAGGATTGAAACCTGCAGAAGCTTCTGGCTTGGAAAACTTCATGAAATTTTACTTATGTTTAAAGTTCAATCAGGATGTTTGAATACAGTACTTAAAAAAAACTTACTCGTCAGATCTGGACTTATGTGACTTTCCTTTGCTTCATGTAGTGGAAAACGTTTGCAAAAATATGAATCTCATTATTATTATTTTTTGCATTATATTTGTTAAACCATCAAAAATTTGCAAAATTAATGAGGACGTCGTATGAAAGTTTCACTAAAGTAGGTTTCACACACACTATGTAGCGTCTGCTAGCATAAACGATAAGAACAGAAAGTTGCGTGGCAGAGAACATCGAGAAAAACGGATGCGCAGTGGATACATTCATTGAGGAAATCCGTTACAGTGCAAGTAAAAAATGTATAATATATCTCGATCCTTCGATTCAATCTGGATCATCGACAGAATTATACTAAGCCACCTTATAATGAGTTTTCAAAAATACGCCCGAGCGGTCAAAGGGCATTACTTGTACAGTATTTCTGCCATGCAATACTTTTACACATGCTCGTCGTCAATTCCTCAAGTGGAAACTATGAACACTGGATTTCCGGAAAGAATTTCTCTATTCACGAAACGCGGCGGAAATTTCGCGTAGGTGGCTTTGAAGCGACAGCAGGCCGCGGAAGATGCCATCGCGATCGGATTGAGGGCTGTGGCTACCGGGGCCAGCGCAGGCTACCTGCCACCCGGTCCTATTTTCGGCATGTCAGTGACGTCTCCGAAGCCCGAGGAGGCCAACGAGTTATCTGGAAAGAAACCAAACTACACATCGTCGGCCGGCTCTGGAGAAGACGACTCGGACTCGGACCCCACAGATGACTCCTGTAACGCGACTTCAGGTTCGTTGAGCCGAAGGCCAATGCTTTTGTTTCGTTCTTCCCTCAAAAGAATTTGAGCAGGAAACTCACTTCAATTACCTCACTTCCGAATGCTAGAGTTCTGACACTAAGTCGTGATATACAGTACAACACACGTAATTACTACAATATTTAACCGAGTACCACGTGCCCTCGTCGCGTAAGACACGCACCAACAATTACTCAGACCTTCACTCGAATTTTCAAAACAAAATCCGAGATAGTTAGCGCAATAAAATGTGCATGTGAGTACAAGAAAAGATGAAGTATAGAGTATTAGTCGAATAAACTTGTCGATTAATGTACAGTAATTTAAATGCACATTCAGTTAGTTTCTCCAAAGTAAAAGGCTATGTAATTACTGTATATTCTCAATTTATATCTAAATGAGCCTAAATTAGTTTGTAGAGGATTCTTTCACAGAATTTTTTCTGACCTGAGTATCATCAAAATTTCTCAAACATTTGCCAACGCAGGAATCGTATACTTGAAGAAAAGACGCACATCCACCTATTAATTAAATAAAGTGCACTTTGCACTCGCATGAATACTGTGCAGTAATTCAGAATACAGTAAACGCAATCTCTTTTTGCCTGATTCGAAAAATGATTTTAAAAAATGATGATTCTCATTTTAATTTCTTCTTCAAGTTTTGCTTCCGGTGCTCAAGTTCCTAAGGTAACTTCTAAAAAAAGGTACATTATTTTGCAGATATTCGTGACAAGATAATTTAAGTTTACAGCATGAAACTTTATTTTTAATCGGCAAGCGCGCCAACAAGTCCTCCTTTATTTCCACTTCAATATTATATACTGTCTTTAAAGAATTCCAGCATAATTTTCAGCCTTACCCTATTAAAAGCTTCATCAAAAAAATCAACCAGAATGAACGTCTATGTTCTATTAAACTTATTTGACGTCTGAAAAGGATTTCGAAATTAGAATGTTAATTTCACACAAAAAAAGGTTGGGGTTATCAGATCAAAATGTACTAGGGGTTGAACAAATTTCAGCGTACATGCAACGCTTCATCATTGTATTTATTGCCTTATTTCCACGCAGAAAATCAAATCTCATCGATTACAAATACCATACCATTGACATAATATCCCATTTCTACAAATTAATTAACACAAGACCTTCGACATAATACTCAACAATATAAATAGCCGAATAATCGTATGCAGCATACAAATTGTATACAACACATGCGAAAAAATATTTAGTAATTGATTCACACTGCGCTCTCAAAATTCGCGCAGATCTCACTATACGAGCCTCGATAATTACCCCAGATAAATCAGCGTGAAAGAAATCTGTTGAAAATGAGATGTAACAATCCAGTTAATTTTCTCTCTCATGGATTGAAATTTGAAACGGTTAATTGAATGCGCAGTTGATGAGGGTCCGGTTAAACGAGGCTTTGGCATGTCTTGTACTGTATTTATATTTTCGCTCTGCGTTTCGTGAAACAGTTTGAGGTTAATCATATAAGCTCATCCTTCCAGTATCCAAGGAAGGCCCGGATGAAACGGAGAAAGCAAGATCCGTAAACTCTGAGCCAGTGATAGAAGGAAAATGCGTGGAGGTGGACTCCGAGGAAGTTCCCGAACCTCCAAAGCGGCGAAAAGTGGAAGAGGCGAAAGGTCCCGAGGGGAATTCGTCAACCGCTGCTGCTGGGGCCACTGTTGGCAAAACGTGGGACTACAAACTCACGCCCATCGAGATTCTTTCGCGGATCTTCCCGGGCCAAAAGCGGTCGGTATTGCAGTTGGTTCTCCAGGGCTGCAAGGGCGACATCATCCGGGCTATCGAGCATTTCTTGTCCTCGAGTGATTTCAATCAATCGCCGGCGCAACTCATGCAAATGGCGGCGGCTGCAGCCACTTTATCTCGCGTGAGCCAGCAGCAGTCACCCACGAGTCAACCGAAGGCGCCGTTCAAGTCCGCCTTTACGCCACTATCCCTGCCCCAAGCGCCCCCCGCACACCAGAACTCGCCGTTCGGTAGTCACGTCCTCAACTTCCCCGACATCGTGGCGCCTATTTTCATGCCGAGGTCGACAGGCGGGATGTATCCGTCACTTTCCATGCCAGATCCACTCGGTTTCCTGCCACCGCCGAGTTTCCACACGTCGCACACGTCCAAGCTGGCAGCTTTCCCTCGGGCTTCGACGTTTCCGACGCTCGAGTCCATGGGGTTCAGCTCAGGGATGCTGGCTGGATTTCAGAACTATGGCCGATTGCCGAACCCCATGAGCTCTCCGGAAGCTCAGGGCCACATGAATCTAGCGATGGGACAGAATTTGTTTCCAGTGCAGTCGCAGTCGGCCAGCAGGACTCCCAGCCCGACTCATTCCCCGAGTCCCACCAGATACGGCAGCGACAGCCCCGACAGCAATAATGCACCGGCAAGTGACAGCGAGACCAGGCCCAGAACACGTCGGTATACTTGAAAAATATCCGCTCTTCTCTCGAATTAATTTTCAAAGCGTCGCTGTCTTAGTCGTTCTCCTTTTATTCGGCACAGTAACGCTCTGCATTTCCGCAGAGCACGTCAAGGTTAGATTCATTTCTTGATATTTTGTAGTTATCTCTAATCGTCCGAGCAGATAACAGGAATCGAGTTATTTATTCATTTATTTTTCGTCGTACTTCCTTCCAAAAGTTGGTAAACGAAGGGAAAGTGGAAAATGTCTCAGCCAATCCCATGCGACTATATGCGCAAAATCTTGTTAGAAATGTTTAACCTAAAATGATGATTCTTTGGCTTTTTGACGATACAGTTTGTGTTTTAAGTCCCATAGTCAGAATTACTCGTCAGGTGAAATTTCCTTCAGACAGTTTGGAGGGATACCAACTTTCATTGTTAAGTCGCTTTCGCAGAATCCTCAGAATATTCGTTCGTGTTATCAGAACAATAGTGGAAATTTGGGTAGCCGCGAGTTTTATTTTCCCCCGTGAGAATCAGATAAACCCAATACGCGGGAAACACAAGAGCATAAAAGGAAAGATTTCGGAGAGCATTGTACCAACTCCCGTTTTTTTTTTTTTTTTAAGAAGGAAAATCTTGGATTTTATTGAAGTAATACTGTACTGGTTTTCCTATCAAATGCGTGAGTAGAATTCTATCGACAAGCGTGAGAGAATTTTTACTGAGAAACCATGTGTACTCGCATGATTGCTGTAAATGTCGTGCTATTCGCGGTCTTTTTTTTTCAAGCCTCGTCCACGGGGAATTTTTCCACGAATGACTCAGCGAATCACGGGTGAGATTGTTTTAACGCTTGAAACCACGATTAGGAAGATCAAATACATACTGCTGCAATGTGTATTGCGGGAAATGAAGGCTACATTCTTTCCCAAGGGTCATCCTGCGGATGGGAAGTACCCCAAGTCAACACTCCGATCTTAGCGATGGGGATTTGACCATGACAACGCCGATCCGAAGAATACGTTAAGGCGTTGGCTTTCGAACAACTTTTCGCGTTCCAAACTGAAATTCTCTGTTATGAAAACTACTCAAAAACATCGAGTAGCCGACCAGCCATTTTACTTCAATGGAAAGGTTTCCGTGACTCACATTTCACGAAAACCTCTTGCACTTCGCTCAAGAATTTTCTGCAGGTATTCAGCAGAGGTCTCAAAACAGAGTCGAACTGCATCACGAGATGCAAATAACTTGACTTTTATTTAAATCCACTTCAAATAGAAACTACACTTAGTCAAACTTGATTTGCATTATTGAAACTGAACTTGTTATAAAATTCAACCTGAATTAAAACGTCACTATTGAGTGTTGACACGTCCTTTTCCAATCGTGCACATTCGAAAATAAAACGGTAAGCAAAAAAAATGTAAAAAGTTTATTAGAGTGAAAATCGCAGTTCGACCATTACAGCTGTATCAAGATTTTGCCTGGCAAATAAGCTGTTGCCGATCGACGGTAACTAATCGATAAATTACGCTTCTGATCATACCAATGCGAAAGAATGCGAAATCACCAAAATTTAGAGAGTAGTTTACCCAGAATTCCTTCATCGTAAACTGGTTTCGTTATCCGTCAAGAATATGAAAACACTGGCGGAATTTATATGTTTTCGTGTATGTGCACCTTTTGAACGCAATGAATCAATGATCACCTCTGTACTGGACTTGTTTACGAAATTGGCAGCAACATTTTCTAAACTTTTCTTCAATACAGTACTGTAGTATGTTATTGATCGAAATGCTTAAAAAAATATAGACGTCGGATTCGATTAACACTAAATTCTCTGATGACGTTTCTTCAAAAAGGATTCTCTGGAATTAATTGCACTAGTAGAACTCCTTGGCATCTTAACTCGGATTATCAAACACAGTCAACAGTGAATTTATAGTTCCTAAAATTGCACCAGACAAAAATCTTGGCATGATATTTTTATACTGTACGAGTTCCTCACAAACTTGATTTAGTGTGTCACGCCATCTGTTTATTTGGCAATGTTTGGCTCCAAGCAAGGGTTGACTCACGGAATATGACTAAATGAGAAAACATATTGACCTCATATGATACTATGGAAATACTGTACTGTATCTCAAAATCTGGAAGTCCTATGTGTACAGAAGAATTGACCTAGGTGTCATGTGATACACGTAGTATACATCTGGAGGAAATAATTAAACTCAATTAAAATCGTAAAAACCGTTTTTCTTTAATTGAATCGGAGTTCGGACACAGCACGTAAAAGCCCAAATGATCGGATTCATCCCGTCAAAATTTTTTTTTTATTTACTGTACGGAACAGAGAACAGTAATACGCACAACTGCTGGAGAAGCTTCTATGTGGGCAAAATGGCGAAGAGTCGACATAATCTCAAAAGCAGACACACTCATTTTCTGTAATGAAGAAGTACTCATGACACTCCCATACATACAGCATGAGATGATCCAAGTACGGTAGCTACAGCATGCACAAGCGAAGTGAATTCCAAACGGAAGGTGGAATCCATGGAAGTTCACGGAGTAGGTTCAGATAAGGGTTTCTCTATCCGTGACAGTTGAGGATCAACGCCGTGTATGACGCTGCAGTACTGTTCGCTACATAGTCCTTCCTATCCCCCTTCTTGAATGTGCTGGCCTCAGAGTGCGCTTATGTAGCTCTCGTGGATGGGATTAAAAAAAAAGTACACTGATCCGCAGATGCATTAGAATTAAGCTCCAGCTTCTGCCTGCGAATCACGCTATTTCTTCAACGTGCCAAAAATACAATAAGAAATATGAAAAGCCTGGCAGGGAATAACAATTTTCAGTACAGCACTTCATGGCCTATAACCTTCGAATTCCTCATCGTGATCGGACACTACAATCAGGAATAATAATGTTCTTCTGGAAATTCAGTACATACTGTACTGCACTTTCCTGAGAACATCTTGGTGCACGTTTCATCATGTAATTATGGAGCTCTTGTCCGAGCAGTGCCATCTATACGCATACAAATTCTCGCTCGACAGCCAGTCGAGATTCGACAATTACTTCGGTAAGTCTCACTCAGCTGCTTTTCAAGGGCCAGGGAGACCTCACCTCGGGCAGTCATGCTCTTGGCGCAACCAAGTCCTCATGGTTTGAGTTCCAATAATCCCGCATTTGCAGATTCAACTTTTTTTTGCTACATTGAATTAATGTCTTCTTGGACCACGAAAGGATGTAAAAATAATAGGAACGCCAGATGCACAGTAAAACAAACCCGATTTTATTGCCGTGTAAAATCTCAAATGATAAACTTTCTTCTCGGTTTTATACAAAGTCTACAATCAATCCATATAAATACTGCAGAATGGTCGTCGGGATAGAAGACGGGTTCTCCAACTATGAAAAAACGCGTTCTCACAGTGCGGAGAAAAATATTCGGCCGGTAAGGCATCCTACGGCGGAAACAATCCACGAGAAAAATACATTCAAATGCACACAACATTCCCAAAAATGTACCTGCCGACATCCGCTCGACGAGATGCGGTGGGATGAACAAAAAGAAAAGAGACTACATCAAAAATCGCCACCAGCCTCTCCAAAACGCAAAGATCCTCCATAAAAAAACACATCAGGTCGCCAGTAGACCAAAGATCCGACAGGAAACGAGTTCTTCTCGGATTCAAAAATAAACAAGTTCGCTTCACTTTTCATCCACGTTTCAAATTATTGCTGCTGTCGGGACACAGTTTACGGCCTCTTTTCTTTTTATATAAACCTCCAAAAACTTCTCGGACGCGCCTGCAGCAGTCGATTCCTTAGGCACTTCAATTTATTGCCCTCTGAAAGAGAGAAAAGCAAGAGCTCCGTTGCATGCCAAATCAAAAAGCCTCATCACTCGCAAAACACCGGCGGCACGCAACAATCCGCTTAGCAAAACAAGAACGACTCACGGGCCCCGATCGATTGTTCCTCAAGCTTCGCGAAGGCGTCCTGAATCTTATTCTAGCGCACAGGACGGAGGTAAGCAAATCTCGTCACCATCAGCACGATTGAACGTTAATCCCAATTATTGCTTCAGACTCGAAGTTGATCGTTGCTGCCAAGCTCTCCGGAACTGTTCGCGCCGCAGTCCAAGGCAAACTTTCCGCGCTCAATTCGGCGTGCATGTTTCCCATGAACAAGGGACGCGTTAAAAAATTAAAATAAAAACCATCACAGAGACTTCTTCTTAAGCCATTGAACCAGATGAACACCTCTAACCAACGGGGCGATACGAATGAGAAGATACACAGAGATCTCACGTGAAAAAAATGATTGATCCTCCACTGACTACCACGTATCGACTGACTGCCAATGGAAAGATATATGCTTTAAGAGAACAGAACACAGAGGTCACCGCTTTGCGAACCTAATTCAGCCACTCATTACTGCCAAATATTACAAAAAAATGCGAGGGCTTCGATTTCTCCATGTGAGTAATACGCCAATAAATTCAAAGCGTCAATGTTTAAAATTTAGACAATTCAACGAAAGACCGCGAGTGAACAAGTTCTGGCGCCATCCAAACGCCAAGTGTACAGTTTCGGAGTGATATTTGTCATGTTAGCACCATCGAATACAACACTTCTCCGCGAACAATTTCTGATCCAGCCAAAACGTCGTAGCACAAAACATTTCCGCAGAGGTCCAACAAACAAAAAATTACGTCATAGTTAACGGTTTTATCCTCAAAATTTATCTCTCAGATCTCCGGTCTTGTGTGTAGCAATTTAATCTGCCCTGGATAAGAGGAGATCTTCGCGACAATCCCAGTTGGCTCATCGACGCGTCTCAATCACGCAGAAAACAAAACCTGACGAAGCACGTAGCTGGACTTCCGACTTGAAAATTCCATTCGCGCGCTTCCGCTTTCTTGAGGACATCAGGAAGATTTCTGATCACAAGTGACTGAAGCGAGTCGTCGGCTACCCAATGAGCCGAACGGAACAACACCAACTCCGACCTGGACAAGATCTTACTTAGGCCTGAAGTAGTTCGGTCCGCTGGCTGACAATGAGGGACCGGGTTGCTGCTGCTGCTGAGGGGCAGGTCCCATTTGTGGCGGGCCTGGTGGTGGTCCACTCCGGTTTGTGTTCGTCGCATAAAGTTGCTGCTGGAAGTTGTGGAATTGCTGCGCGTAATTCGGATCCGTGGTCGTTGGGCCCATGAAGCTTCCTTTGAAGGATCCACCTGATGGAGGCAGAGGTTGCGACGCGTCAGGTGAAACCCCCGGCGGGACGGCGCCCGGGCCACCCATCTGGGGTCCCATCGGCGGTGGCCCTCCCTGTCCAGGTCCCATCATTCTGGGGTTGTACATCATCTGATTCGGATTATTCGGGAAGTCTCCGGACATGCCGGACGGCTGGTTATACTGTCCACTCATCATTGGGCCTGGGCCAGGTCCTGATCCACGAGGGCCCATCATGGGTTGATTTGGTGGACCTCCCATTGGGTTCATCGGGCCGCTCATGCCCATGGGTGGCCCATGACCCATCGGTCCGTTCATGCCACCCATGTGCGGAGGTCCAGGGCCCATCATAGGAGGTCCGTTGGGTCCAGGTCCCATATGGTGCGGACCCATCTGAGACGGGTGCTGTCCCATCGGGCCCATACCGGGACCATTCATTCCACCCATGTTCATCGGTCCACCCATCGGGCCACCCATAGGTGGTCCACCGCCCATTGGTGGGCCACCAACCATCGGAGGCCCTCCACCCATCGGTGGTCCGCCACCCATGGACATAGGACCTCCCATCGGCCCGTTCGACGGCCCCATTGCATTCGGGGGTCCGCTCATGCCCCCGCTATTAGGCGGAGGCTGTGAGTTCGGAAAATACTGCAGATTATGCGTGGGAACTTTACCGTCCGGATTGTTCATTGGGTTGGTGAATCGGTTCAAGAACTCCAGACTAGGACGAGGGTTGGCGTTGCCCGGTATCATGCCACCAGGGCAATTCGGGCCACCACCAGGCTGTGGTCGCGCAGGAAGGTACTGAATGGTGTTTGGAGCACTCGCTTTGATATGAACACTTGCTCCTCCGGGATAAGGCGCCATCTGATTCATCGGCGCATTGCCCGGACTGGGCCCTGGCCCGGGAATAGGCCCGCGGTTTCTTGGGGGCATGGGACCCCCGGGAAACCCTGGTCCACGTGGACCTGGTGGTCCCAGCATATTGCTCATACCCGGAGACCCGGGTTTTGGAGGGCCGAGCGAGTTCGGCATCATCGGTCCAGGAGAATTTTGCATCATTGAATTGTTCGGGTTATTCGGTCCCATACTGTTCATCCCCATTCCCATACTCATGTTCATGTTCATTCCCATGTTCATGTTCGGTCCAGTTGCATAAGAATGCTGCGGCATCGGACCCTGCATGTTTTGGATATTCATCTGCTGGATGGTCATCGTGGCATTTACGTAGGTGTTGTTCACAGTTTGAGGCCCGACAGGTCCCATAGACATATTCTGCTGTTCTTGCATGTTTGTTTGGAAGTTTACCATTTGGACATTGTTCGGATTTCCTGAACAGGACATGTTGTTACTGTTCATCGCGTTCATCATCACACCGCCGGAGTTGCACGGCATTCCCATACCTAGAAAATACAAAAATTGGAAGTACTGTATGTGCACTTCATTCAGCTCACTAGTCCCTCAACAGAAATTGGATCAACGCGCTCACTAAGAAGTAAGCAAGCTCAAGTGACAATACTAAAAATGTTTCTCAACAATCCGAGCTTTTGGAGTAATCTCCCGCTATCCTGTCCACCGCCCACACGATCTAATCTTTCAAGAAATTCGTCGAAAATATATCGTATCTCTTCAAGAAAACACGTACCACCAGAACCCGACATCATTGAGGGGGCTGAGGAAGACACAGGCATTTGAACTTGCTGTTGAACCTGGTGAGGCATCATGTTGAGGCTGACGTTCATGTTCATGCTAGGCGAAGGTGCGGAGCTGCCTGATGTGAGCTGCTGCGTCATGTCAGCCATAGAGGAAATAGGATCGAAGCCAGATTTCTGTAGCCCGGGCATGTTCGGACTGCTCCGCGGGCCGGACGGATGCATCGGGTTTAGCGGCAGGTCCATACCGCCCTTCCGTTGCGTTGGGGACAACTGAGGAAAGTTGGGTGGCTTCGACCCATTCGAGGCACTGGTCAGTGGCGGCTGAAACCGCGCACCCATCACAGACGAGGCTGTAGATGCATCCACAGCAGACGGTCCCATCGGCCCACCCGGACTCCCGAACCCACCACCATTGCCCATGCTTGGGGTCTTCCGACCGCCGACGGACTGCGAGCCAGGTGTTGCGGGGTTTGGCGTTTGTGACGGGCCTCCGCTGTGCGGAGATGGCACGGGGTAGTTTGGAGCTTGACTAGGAGTTGCCGGGGTGGCGGGCTCACACTTCATCGGACCACCGCCCAGTTGCATGTCCGGGTTCGGCGTCATCGGATTTGGCGTGTTCGGTCCGGAAAATTTAGAAGGTTGCTGTGATGTGTTCGTAACGCCCATACTAGCAACAATCCCACTCATGTCCGACGAACCTATAGAACCCGGGTTGTCCTGAATATCCTTTGCGTCTCCCATTCTGAAATTATGCAGCATAAGTATTGCAGATAAAAATCACAGGGTAGCGTTCGAAAGAGTCGTTTTCCAAAAATCAATCACGAGAGGCATGTACCGATCAATAGCTCTACTGGAAACATAACGAAAATACAGCATGTTTGGAAAGTAAAACTCAAGAATAAACCTAATAAGGAAGGAGAAATTCACCCTAATTCACAATGACAATTCGACACGATGGAAGTGATCAATGGGCCGTCATGAGGCGTTGAAAGGCTTTTTTAAAATGTTATTCAACTTTCAGGAACGAATTACTGTAATTCGATTCACACCGTTGAAAAGGGGGGATTTAAGAGACTAATGCGGTGTCGGAACGAACTTAATTCGTTTCCTGGTATAGTATATTATGACATAGTATATTTGCTCGATTATTGGCAGCATCTTTTCTCCGTAAACTACTCACAAACGCTAGAGCAACATTTACTCAAAATATTCGCCTACGAGCCAACCCGACTGAGAAGACTGCATTTTATGCTCAGAATAATTTTCCACCAGTATAAAGCCCTTAATTTGCCAGATTGAACAAGGATTTTTTTGTGGTTTTTAGAAGCATGAAAATCGGAACTTTTTCTGTTTGCAAGCAGCACTTATTCAAAACAAGACAGTTCACCTAAAAGTAAAAACCTGCTGCTGAATGGTCATAAAACTTGAAACAATTCGTAAGCTACTGTCATTCACGCATGTGCTTCGCTCCAAAATTATAAAATTTCGCAGCTTAAACCATTTTACCGTCGGAATGACTGTCCAATATTGGAGTGCGAGCCATTCGCGAAAAATGAATAATTTTCCTTGTTGGTCTGAAATTTTTAAAAAATTAGGCAGTGGGACATTTATTTGAGATATTTTGTCCCTTTTTCGCAACTCGAACGTAGGATTCATAGCGAAGCGACAAAGATCATGGCGCTGCACTTCAAGAAGGCTTCGCTCGATGGGTACATCCCACATCCCTCGCGTTCCAAAATGTTCTGCTTTTGTTATTAATCGCGCCTCCGTAGGACCATTAATAACCAAAAAACAGCGTTTTAACCCACATAATTACTGTCCAGCTAATCTACCAAATGAACAGAAACTTCGCGCCGGTTTATTCCAATCCTTCGGGCGATGAAATCCAATAGAATTTCTTGAGATGACAAACTGCACCAAGAAACGTCTATCGACGAATATCGTAAAACCAGAGCAGGCAATCCTTTCCTAAGAGAAGTCTCGCAACGATCGGAAATAAATTCACTCACCCAGGAGACATGATCCCTGGCAAGATGTCGCCGGAACCCGGATCACGTAACGAAGTATTGGGCTGCTTATGAATTGTCAATTCCTGACCCTCGAAAGCGTTCAAGTACTGGATTTGTTGAGGGGAGGGCACAGGCATTAGATTTGGCTCGGAATTCATATTCAACTTGGCATTGCTTCCAGAGTTTACGCCGGACTGCAAGGGGCTAGCTGGAATTCCCGAGTTTGTATTGAAAGAGTTGGAACTGTTGCCACCAGGCGTGGACGGATTCGACCCTGCCAGCTTGTGCGGACCGCCGCAGGACGGTGTTGACGTCGTCGGACTTGGACCTTGCGAGAGAGGTGGCTGCTGCTTCTGTTGCACGAATGACTGCAACTGCCGCCCGAACATGCCTTCCGCTAAAATAAAAAAAAGCTATCAACGTCAAAAGTCCGATCGTTTTACTCGAGTTTTCTTTCGGACAACACAGTTTAAGCCAGTTCACAGATTCGACGACGATCGAGTAAACCATGACAAACTACGATTTCAAATCATTTGAAAAAATCTATGAGAACATTCTAGGAAAAATCTTATTCGAACGCAATAATTCACAATAAGGAACGGAGGAAAGCTAACACATACCCATAGGGGGCATACCTGGACCCGAATTCGGCGGGCCAGGACCTTTCCGACGCCGATCCTCGTAAAACTCTTGCTGCAACTTTTGCCACTCCAGTTGCGCTGCAATTCCATGACCATTCGGGCCTTGTTGATTTGGGAAACCCTGCATGTTTGGTCCAGAACCCATCATCGGGCCAGGACCCATCTGCATTGGGCCATTGTGCCCCATCATCATTTTTTGTTGTTGTTGTTGTTGTTGAGGTCCCATCGGTCCAGGGCTCATGACCATTCCATGTCCAGGCATATTTCCTGGTCCCATCATACCAGGACCCATTGGACTCGGCATGTTTGGCCCCATAGGGCTAGACATGGGGCCCATAGGGCTAGGTCCCATTCCACGGCCCATCGGCATCGGTGGACCGCCCATCGCATTCTGCGGATAGCAGAGACACAGAGATTCATGATCTGTATACCGTAATCTCGTGAGTACTCAAGTGCAAACAAGTGTAGATGACTGATCGAAAATAATGCAAACATCAGAAATAAAACTTACGACTAGGCGCAAACGCGACCAACTATTGACCGACGATACACAGTTCTCACGATCGATTTATCTGAAGTGCGATAAGAATATCCGTTGCGAATACGTTCAACAATCAGTGATAGCAATACTATTAAACCGATTCCTATTTCCCACGGGAAACGTTCCCAGGCGGCAAGAATAAACCCAAGCTACATCTTAAATCAGCTTCTGAAATGGCCAAATTTATAATGAACTATCTGAGCGCGATAACGAGGGCAGGAAGGCAACTTACCGGCGAAGGGCCTTGCATTGATATTGGCGGCATGGACGGAATCGACGCTCCACAGCTATTTGTTGGTGTTACGGCACCCATCGGCGGATTGGCAGACATGGAGTTCGGACTGCATGGTGGTCCCACCGCTTGCATTTGGGACGTCGGAGGACCTCCGGCCTGAGTATTGACAGGGCCTGTATTAGATGTTCCTGTTGCTCCATCCGAACGAAGCAACATTTTGCTAAGATTTCGCAGGGTGGCTAGCTGCTCTTCCCGATGTTGTCTTTGTTGTGGCGTCAACACTTCATCCGGAACTCTCACACCTTCGATTCAAGAAAGGCGAGTTTGAGACTACGGAAAATACGTGCGATTCAAGAGATACGTGGAAAAAAAAACTGACCGGTTAAGGACGGCTGCGACTGGGACATGCCTTGCGTAGCCATCATCATCCCTTGATTCGGTGAGGTACCACTGCCTGGGCCTCCCATCACCGCGGGCTGACCCGGACCAATTGGAGATCCCATTCCGGGAGGCTGTAGATTTACAAAATAAGAATTCAGGTCACAAACCGAACTGACGAAAAACACAGGGTTTTAAAATTCACGTTAAACATGATACTTTGGTAGTACCCTATCGTAAAGGCAACTTACGAAATTCCAGGGACCAGGGCCTGGGCCCATGTTTCCACCAGGTGGGCCTCCTTGCGGCCCTCCCGGGTAATCAGCAGGAAACATAGGAGCAGCGTTCCCGCCCTGTGTCATTTGGCCAGGAGTGGGACCGGGCATCGGAGGACGCGGGGGCATTCCAGGACCGGTGGGAACTACTTTCGCATTGCCAACACTTTTTCCCTGCTTCATCTGAGCTAAGCTGTTGAGCCAATGGGCTGGATTCTGTCTGTTGAATTGAGCCGTCTTGAGCGGATATTTCTGGAATGATCGCACAGAGATTAGCCTAAGGTTCTCCACCGAATGAATCAAACCACGGAAAACGCACATCTAGGAACTTCTTGGTTCCTGGCTGGTTGCAATGATAGTTTATGATGGTCGGAAATTGATTTTTTATAACGGCTTCGGCAGCTTGATTTGCCATATTGGTCGTAAAAACAAATATCTGACTTTGCTGCTGCATATATTGGGCATCGAGCGTGCACGGCTGCCCCTTGCCTTGTTGTGGAGTCCCTTGGGGACCACCAGGTGGTAATAGATTGCTCGCAAGGGGTTGCTGGTGTACGGGAAGATTTCCTACATTTGGGCCCAAATTGGGAACCATCCCAGGAGCTGGCATCTTGCCCGGGTGACAATTCTGTGCCATCCCATGCGGCGAGCCGAACTCAGGACCCATGGAACAACCTGCTGCGAGTGACGACATCGCCGACAGTGGTACCGACGGATCTATGAAGGTGAAAACAAAACAGAAATCTGTTCTATAAGTCTGAAGTTAGAAAGTCATTATCGGTATCATGACGATCTTTGCCAGAATATATTATTCCATAAGGCTCAAAGCCACCAATTGTTCGTTGTTGGGGTGAAGGTTGGAAAAGCCGTAGTGTTACAAGATAAAATAGTAAATGCAAACCTCGTCACATACACTTGACCGGAAGCGAATAGTAAGACGCCCGTAGAAAAATCGGATAACTCTGCTGGAATTGTTCAAAACACCGTTATGTAATGTACGTTAGCCTTAGAGTGATTATATTGGAAGACACGTGGTACTTCGATTGCCACGAGTAGAACAATGTCGATAGATTCGTTCATCACTGTTTCCATGTACTATATTTTTCCACTCGTAAAAGGGGAACAGACTTCACTGACACTAACCATTTTGATTGGAATTCAGCACGCAATCAAGATTCGATGACATAGGTCCCATGTTGATGTTGGAGTCGGCGATATTAGGCTTCACATCAGATAAGATGCCGAATTCGCTCTTTTTCGCGCCGTTATTCATGTAACCACCGATGTTGGGCTTGATATCACTCATCGCACTGGAATTTGTACTCGAGCCGACATTGCCACAACTCGCGGGCGACGGTTTCATGTCGGGATTTCCGTTCTTCTTGTCCATCGTCTTCGCGTTATCACAGTCAGACACGGCATCGCCGTTATATATAAATTTTTCTTCCTTGATCACCAAGCCCGACGCACTCGGACATCCAACTGAAGCTGGATTGTCCAGTCCGGACATATCCGACATGTGGGTTCCGCTCAGAGGCACAGATGCTGGCCCACCAGTCATGCCAGGTCCCGACATAGGTGGAGTAGGCACAGGCTCGTTCGTCGGACAACCCATTTTCACGCCTCCATTTCCGCTACCAAGCACATTGTGTCCCACGAGGGAACTGCCAGATCGTTTGTCCTGCTTCATGGCGCGATGACGGACAATTCCGTCATTTTCTACGCCAGTTATGAGCGCCAATAGTTTCCAGAACACGAGAAAAATGACCTTGAAGTCTGCGAACTTTGATGGCGGCAGTACAATTTGAATCGTGATTCCTCCCCCGCCTCCACCATACGGGGCAACCTGAACGCAAGGAGACGTCCTTCTTGAAATTTAACGCAATAAATTGCTCATCGGACTTCGAAAAATAAATTCGAGAGACTCTACAATTATATCCTTACGGGGACAAAGAGAAACATAAATGAAGTAACAGCTTACCATCCGTCAAAAGCAGCTGACGCATCACAACATGGTGGGTTTTCGTACAATTGCAACCCTAACCCAACCCGACAGAGAACAGCGGGAAACACGGAACGTGTTCAATTACGTCAATACAAATCATTATCAATAACACATCCTGCAAAAGTAAACAACGATTTTCAACCAGCGGTTTTTGACGCGTCGAAATAGTCGAAAGTCAGAGCAGTGTTCAACACCTCTCGTCCACCAAAAAATTTAGCAGAATTGTTCATCCAATTATCATTTAGAACAGGAAGATCGAACTATCAAACAAGGAATCGACAAAGTGCGTTTCTTCCGAGACACAAATGAACTGTAGTAGGTTGAAAATCAAGGCCTTTATGAACGATACTTTACGGGGAAGATGATACTGAGAAAAATAAAAGCGACACCATGAACGAGACATATGCTTATGTACTCGCAAGACGGAAACACTGATGAACCAAATGGCAAACCGATAAAATAATTGGAGATGCAGCTATTTGGGAATGTACGGTAGTCAACTTAATCTCATCGCAACAACAAAACAAAACAAGCATGATAGAAGAGTTGAATTTCGAAACTAAAGTCCAGGGCTCTAAGAAAACTATTGACATACGAGGCACATGTGTAAGACTTCACGCGAAGGTAATTATCAAGTCAGTCATGCACGCACACGAAGATCCGAGCGCATGTTCGGGATGACCAGAAACCGAAGAGACTTGAGCCAAAAGTTTACATGAACACCAAAACGTCTCAGGAACTGTATCTACTGGGATGAGTGTAATTCTTAAAATGAACGTGAACACTTCGATGCAAATAATCCCGATTCGACGTTCTCGTCCCGTTCACGATGAATGGCAGCACGTTGCTAGAACAAGTCGAACAGAAAATGAACCTCCATTACTGACAAAAGACATGTTCAGAGGATCGACAAATGTGCACACTATTAATATCATACATTAGTTAAACGGATTGTCTACCACTAGATCTGTCAGATGCACTATCCTGCGGTTTCAACGAGATCTCACTGGAGAAGGTGGCCACCATATTCATTTGTTGTTGTTTACTGGGTCGAGTACGCCTGTAGGTTGGCCGGTGCACCTGAGAATAACTGAACTACAGTATACAGTACTGTACAATGGTTCACTGGGCGTACACAACGTTCTGGAAATTCGACTTGACATAGTTGTTCAGACATCCTGCAACTAGTGTAATTGATAACGAATATCAAGATACATTTCAAGAGTACTAAGCATATGCGCGAAATCGTCAGTGCTGTTACCATTAGCTGCAGTTACTCATGGAATATACAAATTAATTACTGTTTAGTAGTTTGAAATGCTGAACCTATAGGAATATTTCCCTTTTACAATGAAAATTAGTTTCTTGACTTAGGATATTCTTGCATGCAAGGTTAACGCAAATCACTGATGCAACAATTCATAGTTGATCGTAGGACCCTATAGGTGAAGTCACTCACTAGCATAACATCAGTTCGCCGGATGTATGGCAAGTGGCGGAATTATTGCTGAACGTCCGACAGGCAAGTTGAGGTATGGAGCTCATTGCTTGCAGCGTGTCGAAGAGCACAAGGCATTACCAACGGGTGTAATATGTTGACGAACCCACTTCAATTTAATGAGAGCGAATGCGAACATTCCCGAGGAACCCATTGAAGTGAATTTATTCCTACTGATATAATTCTCTGTTTCGTGATGATACATGCTGAATCGGGTCTCAGTTATTGTCACATGACCGCGTCACACTTCTCGCGATCGAATTTGAAGGTGGCCGTGTGGTGAACCGTCTTGCTCGTGAAGTTTATGGTTCATTGTCAGAATCGAAAGCGTTGATGGTGCGAAGTCCTGAAATCAAGCGCTTGTCCCTGCAGGTAGTTTAGCTATAGCCTAGTGGTCAATGGAGTGCATACGGCGTTGGTGTGGAAGCTGTTCGCTGTCTCCTTTTTAGTGGTAACCATATCCGTCCGTCCTCCGGGACGTCGCATTGCTTCGGCACCCTTAAATGCCTCTTTACCTGATGGAGTTCATATCGTTCCATTATTTTCGACTGAACTGCTATTAATCTACTAGTAAAGAAAACAGCACAGATGGAATCGTCTGGGATACCGAAAAGGTGAGTTTTTCAAGTGATCAAAGTAAGACTTGTGAGCGCCCGTGGTTATTCTAGTGCTGCGTTTCCGCGGGGAAGCGTTCATTTCTTCAGTCGAACGTACATAGGTTTGCGTGTCTTCGTGTGCATTTTTTCGTTATTTGTATTTGCAGTCCTGGCATAGTCTTCTCGTTCTGTTTTCTTGCTTTAACCATTTTAAAACATTAATCATATTCAAATTCACAAGTTTAGCTTTGCTCTGTAGTTGATTCGTTCATCCTGGATTGTTTTCATTTGATTAACGTTGCATCTTGGCATCGTGAGCGTGGTATTCTCACCTTCTAGGCTTCTGGTTAGATACGTTAAACCTGGTATTCACACATGTGTTTTTGAAGTAGTGAGTCATTTTCTTCCAGGTTTATTCCTGTTAGTTCGAACGGGCATCATATGCCCGCAGAAGGCCCCGATTTATCTTGTTTGCCATCGGCTCAAGAGGCAGATACCCATCATTTCAATAAGGACCTGTTTCAAAGAACTGTGGTAATCGAAAGAGATGCCGACGGCGGTTTCGGGTTCACTGTATCTGGTGTAAAGCCAGTTCATGTTCTACGAGTGAAGAGAGGTCAGTCGAGAGATTTGTCCAAACGCCCCTTTTGCGCAAAGGAGTTTGAGACTTGACGGGAGGTAATCATACATTTTGACCGTATTTCTCGCACGCGTTTAATCTTCTAGGAAGTCCTGCGGCGAACGCCGGCATTAGGCAGGGCGATGTTCTTTATCAGGTAATTGAGGTATTTTTGGCGTGCGTTGACTTGTGGGGTTCTTCCTTCTATTGTCGGTGCATTCTTCATTGTTGCTGGAAATATTTAGTTTTAACTTCAATTATATGGATCTTGAACTTCATTGAAAAGGATCCATTATTGAAAGCTTTCTCTCTTCAATCCCTCTGGGATGCGCTTTAATGTTGTGCTGGTAATTCTGCATGACATTCCTTCTATTTTGCTTTCCAACTTGTATGCTGCATGGTAATTCATCTTGGAGAGACGTTGGGAATTTCCATTTATTTCCTGTATTCTGACGAGATGCTTAGTGCTATTTTTGCTTGGTCAACGGCTATGCAAACTTTTTTTTTATCACTGCGACTTTTACTTGATTCGCTGCCTCACCCTTCTCAGGTTGATGGACAATCCGTGAGCGAATTGCCCCACGACAATGTCGTCGATTTGATTAAGAACTGTTAGTATATTCTTTCTAATTGAATAATTGTGGCGTCCTGACGGTTCTGCTCTATTTACCGTAATTGACAGCGAACTCGACAGTCATCCTCACGCTTCTAAGTGCTGGATTTAGTAACGAAGAAGGAAGGATGCCGTCGAACGGGGCGAACACACCAACTTTTTCCTTCGGGGCCACATCTCCTTTGAACCCGACAGCACTTTTTAATCGTCCGCTACCCCCAACTCCTGGCCAAAGTAGCTCGCACAGAGGATCGATATCTGAAAGAAGCATAACAGGGCCTCAGCCTGTTACAGTGCGTTATCATGAAGGAATATTATTTTGTGCTGGGTTAATTTTTTTTTTCTCCCAGAGTCAGCTGCAGCAAAAACTGGAATGCGAAAAAGAGAAGACCTTACGGCAGATGTTGGACCGCGAGAAAAACTTCAGTGAGAATCTACGAATGGAGCTTCGCAAGTGCTTCGATCCGCAAGAGCGCCAGATTCTTCAAGGAAAATTGAACAATTCGGAGAAGACTGTGGCGAGATTATCTGAAGAGTTACGAGGGATCACCCGTTCAACCAGTTCTCAGGTGAGCATGTTTCATGATCTCGTTCGTTTTTTCATGAATTTTGAAAACATCTTATCTACTGCATGCAACTGGGATGCCTCTTTTTGTATTGTATGTTGGTTAGAAGAAGGAAGTAAACTAGAAAGTAAATACCTTCTCACAGACTGTGATCGAAGCTTGTCTGAGACAAGGTTTGAATGTTTTACTTTCTATTCATGAATGTTGAAGAATTGTTACTGACCATCGTTTGTTTCAGTTGTCGAATGATTCGGCAGTGCCACCCCCACTTCCAGTTCGGAATAGAGCTTTGATTTCACACACGTCAGCCCCGAACCTTGGTGGCGAAAAACCTGGAAGAAGCCTGAGTCCCCCCATTATGATTGCCGGGCATCGCTCCATTAGCTCAGTGCATCGCAGTCGCGAGGCTGGGGTGCCTCGCTCCCCACCTCCGCCTGTTCCGCCGCACCGTGTTGACCCAACGCAACTTGCGAGCTCTCGTCACAAGTCGCCTTGTAAAGACGAAAAGCGGAAAATATCTGAGTCTCACCTTCTGCCGGTTAGCCTTGCTCATATCTATTGGCGTATTTACTCTCACTTCCAACTGTGACCCTACCATTTCATGTGTGTTCTGCAGCGCGGAAAAAGCGAAGATAAGAACCTAGACGAAGCGGAAAACCAGAAGTTTCACAAGCGCGCAAGGTCAAGTCCCGAGTCCATCGGCTTGGAGTACCTGGAGAAACCTGGATTGGCTCCTTTACTGGCACGTACGAACGAAGACTCCGAAAGTCCGAATCCTATTGCCGCCTTACTTGCTCGTTGTCACCCTGGGTCTCTTCTGGATTCCTCCGTGGAACATACGCATTCACCGTCGCCTACTTCCAAGCCGTACCGCTCCCACTCGGATTACTCAGGTGCGGTTCACGTATTCAAATTGTATTTATTTTTATCTATGCTGATCGCCAAAGCTTGCATTTTGCATTAAATAAATTATAGTATCCCCGCTGTATTCAAAAGTGATATTCATCGATTTGTGAAAAGGAATGAATCAAATGTAACCCATTGATGACAAAATTATGCATTTCTGGAAATATTGCTGAACGATGATTTCACAATGGTTAAAACATATTTTTAATGCAGGAAACCGTCGAACAAATGGTAAAGATGCCGAAGGTAATATGCGGCGGCCGCGATCGTTCGTGTCCGGAATGGAAGGTGGCTCCAGTGACGCTGGAACTGCTTCTCACACTCCACCGAACCTGAAGTATGGCTTACAGCAGGCTGTGTTTGGTAGCAAACTAAGCAAAAAAGCCTGCGTGGGCGTGCGAAGAGCATCCGACAACGCTTTTTCCGGCGATACGGTTAGTTTTGTTGTTGAATTTTTTATTCTTGGTCATTACCACAGTTTTCAAAAGATTCATCTGCCCACAAGATCAACTAACGTTTTCGGTAATTCTAGTGTTCGTGTGAAATTCCCGTGAGTACAGTGTTGGGTCTGAAGTTAATGTAATCATGTGATCATTGTTCAAAGTTATACAGGTGGACTCTCTCTAGTAGTCTACTCTAGAACAATCTTGTCAAGGACGATTTTCTCTGTCTAACTTTTTTGTCGCTTAGGGATCCCTCCACATGTCATAGATGATGTTCGATGTTTTTTTCTGGTCCCTTGAATTTCGTTGTAGAGAGAGTCCACATGTATTATCCGAAGTATGGTACAGTATTCGTTTCGAAATCATGAATCATTTTGCAAAAATGAATCCAGCTCGGATCAAAATTGCGAACATCATTCACCGAAGAATGCCCTGGGTCGCGTCGTGCGTTCAACATCGCGAGAATGGCTTGAGCGGGAAGATCGCGTTCCCTCGAATATTGCACTAAGAATGAATGCATAAAGCATTCGTATGTGGCGAAGAAAGTTTCTCGACTCGAAGGAATCTCTAGTAGTACTGTACTGTAGAGGACAAAATGGAAGTTTTCTTTTTACTTCGTCATATCCTGGGATTTTTTATGATTACTGTAACTGATTTTGAGTCTATTTCTGGTACGTTCGAAAGAAACGAGAGTCCGGTGCATGTTCCGTTGCTGAAAGAGTTGCTATCCAACCTGCACCCGTATACGTTTCGCGTCGCCTTATCGCTGGGAATGATTTGTTTTCTATTCGGTTTCGTGAGACGGTGATATGTCATCGATGAGCTGTCGCAAACCGAAGTTTAACGCTGCAATGTTTTTCCGGGGAGTATCTCTTTGAAAACTTCCTTTTGTCCTTACGGATTTCAAATCGAATTTTAAACGTAGGAGGATCTATGTACAGTATTTTTATTCCATAATCCTGTGAACTGCTGTAGTTTGGACGTTTCCTTCGGGATATCATTCGAAAACATAATACTTCTTGTGTCTTGAAATACTGTACAGTAAGTCATATCATTTTTACTTGTTAATTTGCTTACTTGATTTGAATTCCTGGCGTGATGCATCAGAGGAACTGTGCATTGGTACTAACTGTATTGGCCTATTTTTGGTAAATATAGGCCAAACCGTAGCAGAGGTGCTGTATATGTATTCAAACATTGAGGTTGTTATTTTCGGCTAAGCCAAATAAGGGTGCGCCCTGTATTCACGTTGATTTGGCCTTTCTGGGCTGGCTACGTTCGACTTATTCTCGTGTGATATTCCTAAGAAATTCGCAGCAGGGTTATTCTTATCATTTGCGGCTTTATAGGTCTAAAGACTGTTGCTTCGGTTCCATTCTCATGGCATTCCTTGGAAAATTCCATTTAAAATTTATAGTACAGTAGATTTAATTTCTATAGCTGAAAGTATTCATATACGACAATTTAAGAAAGCTCATGTCCGCGCATTTTTCGAACACTCCATGGTCTTCATACAGTATTCATCTTTCCTCAAGATATTCAATGTCGATGCGACTAATTGCTCCAATGTGCAGCACAGTATTTTTTGTGCCCAAGATGTCGTTGGACGACATTTCCAGAACATTTCTTCGTTTGTATGCAAAAGCTGTCATCAACTTCGAGGTGTCACTTCACGTGTCGTTCGTATCCTACTTGGTTTGCCCTTTTGGAATCCGTCGGATCATCTCATTGGACAACATTTTCAAATTGTAGACATTTTCCGATATCATAGGAACATGCGCATATACCGTCCATCTCTGCATTTTAAAAGATAGTTGGTAGATCTTCGGCCGTAGACTTTTAGGGGTAAATCGGTGTCCTTGCATGCTCGTATGTTGCTGATTCACGCTGTGCATCAAATGGATGCTTGGAATCTGATTTACCCATTTTAGAGGAGAGTCGGAGCATCGTCCACTCCGTGATCGACGAAAATACGTGGGGAAACGATGTGGGTGGTTAAACAGTGACTCGTCGGAAATAGCATTCCGCTCGCCTCGCGTAAGCGTCGGTGTTGTAACTTGTCGGCGATGTCAGAACTGGCGAACGAACCGATTTCTTTTTTCAACTTGTCCCGTAAATAGTCATTACATTTGCTTTGTACTGCATTGGAGATCTTACGCTTCTCTGAAATGCTGAATAGATTTGCCGCGACTTGTTCGAAGAAATATTCCGGGGGAAACACTTGTATGTCGATTCACGTGTTTAAATTTTCCTATCGATGTTCGATTCGAAGGTGAATTTTACCGATTTCCTCGGAAAGGCTCGAGTAGAACATTATATCATATCTTTTTGTCTTGCAATGGAGATCGCTGTGTGCCGTCACCCCTGTAAAAACAGTACATAAATTTGCAGAATTTCTTCCTCTGCTTTGTGACGGTTTACGGTACGTGCAAATTGTATGGACGGAAACACATGGTTAGTCATGAGTGAACAAGGCCCATGGAAGGTACTCTATTTGCCAATCTTTCACAATATTTCCACGAATGATGTGGGAAAATGTGGCCACTTCCATGCAATAAGACCACGAAGGTAGAGGTTTCTTCTGTGGAACAGTCACAGGTATTTTCGGACTGCGCTACCTCAAGGAATTCTTCCGTGCGTAAATGCGGATGGAGTACCAAGTTTGTGGGATAGGCGGGTCAAGTTCAATATAATAAGTGCTGGTCCGTTTCTCCTTTTGCGTAACTTGTTGAAACTACGAGGGTTGCCTGGGCGTGAAATTTTTTTACTTTGATACTGTATAGTGTCAGTCTACCGAAAACTGTTCTTCAGCTTAGATGAATTATTTTTGGTTGTACATCAATTTTCACTACCCTCCAAGCCATGGTTTGATAACCGCTTCTTTCTGCGAGTACTCTACCTAACCCCTCCCGGGCAGAGTTACCGTATACGAAGGTTCTAACAAATGTTCTCGAAATTGAAACGGCATACGATTAGCTGAAGAACAATTATTGTTTAAAAAACATTCTTTGGCTTAATAATAAAAAATTAGCCGTGCTGGACGCATTGCACTGACAATTTTTTGCAAGTCACCGCTTTATGCTCTCCATTGAAAAGACAGTATTTTGTGATCAGCTCACAAAATATTTTGGTTTAGCCCAGCTTCTCCAGAATTCTTGAAATCAACACGGCATGAATTCCAAGGGTGCGTCTAGGTCTTCCAAGGCCATTCCGCCATTTTCATCAACACCCGCCACTTGGTATGAAACAGGTTTTTTTTTTCTGAACAATAATTGTTTTTCAGCTCAATCGTATACCGTTCAATTTTATTCCGAGAAATTTTGTTAGACCCCTCGTACTGTATTGTACAGTATTCTACTTCTTATTTCTTTTAACAATTTCCATGATTAGCTTTCAATACAATGCAATATTTGGTACACATCTTGTGAACTACGACATTCATTATCATGGGGAAATTTTTTATTTTTCTGCAATACAGTAACAGCTGCCTCTGATGAGTGGTTTCCTTGAGTGAAATCCTCCGTGTACAATAATTTCAAATTGAAGATCCTTTCTCTGCCGTTGCTAGACGTTTCGGAATTTATAAACTTGGCAAAACTGTAATGTAGACAGGAGTTGTTCATCAGTGATGTATCTTTCATTGTGAAATCATATGTTTACATATACAATACTGTTATACTTATTCCGTAGCTTGTTTTTTTTGCGTCTTTTCGTACCTGTTCGTATCAAATGTGAAGCCGTATAATGAATGTTCGACCCACGTGTTAGGTTGGCGTTGTGCTTCTTCATCGAAGTCGTTGATATTTCACCGTGATTATTTACTCTTCAACCCCATGGGTCGAAAATTCCCAAATCTCTCACCGCTTCTCGAATAAACCTGCAAAAAAAAAAGCGGGTGTCTCTTGTATACCTTCAACCGACAACCTTTCCGTTCGTGGAAAGTGAGCGCTGTAACAGCGCTTGCTTTTTCCGATTATCTAATCTCGATGTGATTTTCAGTTCCGCCGATTTTTTCTCTCGGCTGCTACTTTTAGGGCTATCCGACAACTTCAAGATTTTCAACTGAGCTGATCTTGCATCGTGCAGGCAGAAAAATTACTCAATTCGAAAGTTGATCGCGTTTTAACTTGACCCTGAATCAGTGCAATAATGGCTTTTTCTTTTGTATGGAGTTAAAAGTGTACGAGTTGAGATTGATTTATCGATGATATTGACGATTTCAGCTTATCTACATTGAACCTGGATGATTTATTTCTTCTGGCTGTCAATGAAATATCGATTCTGTCTCCTTGACGTCGGCGAAGTAACAGAACTGTATCTTCTGTCTTTTGTCGCTGAACAAATTCGTCTTACCTATACGATGTTTGTCCAATGCTGCAGCACGCATCGGTAGTAGTTTGCACACTTGTCGTCGCGCGAACCGAGCACTTGGCGAGACGCCGCGCTTGCGTCGCATCGTCAGTCCCCTGTTTGTCCGGTGTCGATTTTCGGCATTTCTCCCGTCACGACCACTGAGCAGTGCACAGCCATTCCTGAATTCCACCTCCCTTTATTGACCTCTGCCCCTTTGGAAATTAGTGTTGTAAATTCAGCATTAAACATCCCCATGGCACTTCATGAAGCTTTTTTTGCATCATGCGCTTATAATTTGTGAATTTTTTTTTTTTGGAGTATTACCTCAACCTCTCAATTAAACTTGAGAGTTCTATATTTTCTGCTGGTTATGATTTCATATTCATTGCTAAAATTACTTTTCCTTCTCGTTTTTGATATCGCTGGAGGAAATCGGGTGTTCTGAAAACTGAGTCAGTCTGGTCGTATATTCTGCGGATCGGATAATGAGCTCCTCATAGTGCTAGTGATTTCTATTGATTCTGGAAGAACACGCAATATTACTTAGTTATACTTCTGGCGCATTTAAAGTGAACGAGACGTTCTCAAACCATCTCGTCTTTGAACCTTATTTCGGTTATCGACGTCATTCTCATGGGTGTCGTTGCCTTTTCTTTGCAAGAATGTATGATGGAATTTCTTGATAGAGAAAGATGAACTTCCGCAGCGTCAGGACCAATTGATTGCTGATAAGAACAACGAGATTACGCTGCATCAAAATTCGGAGCAAGTTACAATGGCAGAAAGCTTTACAATACGTCTCCCCATAGTCTCACGTATTTCTGAATGTTGTCTACTGGTGCATACCAAATTTGTTTGGCAGTGTCTTTGATTCATTTTCCAAGTCTCCCTCTCAAACGGCAGTTCAAGGTTTTTGACGTTCATTTTTTTTTTATGAAGAGCCTGTGCTAATAACGCGAGCAATACGAGAAATTGTTACTTCGTGGCCTAGTTTCGGCGGGTAGCATATGTATGCCTTCGATCTGAACGACGCGGAGCGTGGGAGCGAATATTAGATGCGAACGGTAGTCAATCATACCGGGTTCCCGTCGACTTCTGGAATCGCTAGCAACGCGCGAGAGCCCGAGCTCCGAAAGTGTTCTGTAATCCGCCGCATGTTTTCAAATCGGCGATAGAGAAGAAGGGTGGCCACGGTAGCTGGTTGACGTGTACCACGCGAATATTGCCCAAAGCACAAGCCCTATTGCGAACGCTGGTTCTTCTGCATCGTTTGTTTTTTCTAGCAGTCTACGATGAAAAATAGAATAAATATGCATCGAGAAGAACCCCACGAGCTGGATGTTTTCTGTTCACCAGTTTGTCAGGGGTTATTTCTTGGTACTCGCCATGATTTTGAAATCCTTTTTAACGTCGCCTTCATGTCATATGAACGTTTTTCCTACATAATTTTGTACGCTTACTGGTTTGATGGGCACATTTTTGGTAGAATGTCTGGGCATGTTGAAATAGGCTTTAAAATTCATCTAGATGCATGAGCATGTTGAGTTTCGGTTGTACGGTATATTAAATGACAACGTGAATACGTGCTAAATAGGTCGGTGATCTAATTTCCTGTTCATGGATGCTATTAGAATCGATCCTGGGTCGAATTGCTGACTTCTGACGAGAGTTTTATTGAATCAACTATTTTCTTTGATTAGCTTGATTCAGATCACGTTTATAACTTACCTCCATGTATTATTGTGATCCTTCCCTTTTAAAAACTCCGCAACCACTGTTCACGCTGGGCGATCTTTTAATTTTTCTTCCAGAGAGGAATTAATCGTTTCATATATATCGTGCTTGAGGAGCTGGACTGAGGATGAAGCTTGATTCAATAGTTTTATCAACTGTGACTGCTAATTGAAATTTGAAAAATTATATTAACTTAATGGTTTTTCCATCTGTGTGGACTTCATCTCCGCGAAAATCAGCCGCGCGAGAGCCCGTGTTCCGCTCCCCCACGCCGTGCTGATTGAAAGAACGATTTGTTTCCACTGTGGATTACATCGAACTGTAGAATGGGAAACAAAACTACTGCTCCTGGGTCATTTCCTGTATTACAAGTGCTTACGAATTTATTTTGTAAGTTGACACGCTGTTTTTTTTTTTTTTTACATCGGTAGCTGATTCCCTGCGAACAAGAGTTTTAGTTGTAGGAGCGCTCGTGGCCTGGAAAGTTATACAGTATTTTTCTGTCGAGGTATCGCTCTTGCTGAATATCGCTGTTTCTTATTTGTTCCAGAAAAAAGGACTAAAATGAAGCGATTCATCACGTATTCCTCTTCCACGTTTTTCTCTCAATATTTTGTCTTAGTTATTTCGAGTTCACGAGGAGTCAAGTGAAAGCAGAGAAATACCCTAAATGTCTTTGATGTTCGTATTTGTTATATTCTGCTGTCGGATCTTCAGATTTGTCGTGTGCGCTTGCTGTAATGCAACACTCTACTTTTAATTTATTCCAATCAATTTCCTTTTCTGCGAAATTTCATAGGATGGAAACAAACGTATAAAAAACTTTGCGGTTTCCTGACTATATGTGCAATATGAAAAATTCATTGGAGAAACTAGCGGTGCCATTTCATGCGCTTTCAAAATGAGTTCTGAAATCCGAACCGCGGTGTGTTATCTCCTGCATTTTACATGTCTTGAATATCAATCTTTTTTATTTGATGGCATTCTCAATTGATTGTTTTTATTCTAACAGGGTAATACGGGTGATGCTTCGGCAGCTGCTAAACGCGCTGAAATTATGTCGTTCGAGGATGATTCAGAATCTGAGCACGATATGGTGAGATCCTTCTCATTGCATTTGATTTCAATTTAATTCCTTCTTTGGTATTTCAGCAATCCCCTCCCAAGGAAACGTTTGGGCCATTTGATACGCTGCAGACACTCCTCGCCCATAAGCAACACTTGGCTGTTTTCATGAATTACTTGTGCCTTAATGCAGATCCTGCGAGCTTGGTAAATTTCATTTTTCTATTGCCCGATATGAATACCATCGAATGTATAATCACGAACGATATTATTTCAGTTCTTCCTGATCATTTCTGACCTGTATAAACAAGGAAATTCCAAAGAAATGAGACGTTGGTTTTATGAGATATATTCCACATTTTTGGTGCCTGGAGCTGTAAGTGATGCAAATTTACTTGTTTTTCAATTTTTGATAACCTAATCTAACTTTTTAGCCGTTGCGTATTCCGAATGTCAGCGACGAACTCCTCCGTGAGGTTGATAATACTCAGGAACCCTTGTCTCCTGAATCGGACGCCAAATTGTCAGAGGTAATTTTTCGAATTTTTTTATGTCCTGGCCGTTGTTGATAACTTTTAATTATTCCAGGTGTTCCGGCGAGCGAGACTAAACGCAAAGGCGGACTTGAAATCGCAGCTCGCAGATTTTCGAGACAAAATCCGCGAAGGACTTGGTCATTTGTACGCCTACGATAAAATTGACGAAGCTTTCGCTGACAAGGACAAAGACAAAGAGGAACTTCTCTGCGTGGAGCGCGTTGTTCAGGAGTTACTTAAGAGGAGCTTGTTAGTACCGTACCCATTTTATTCATGTTGATCCGAAGAAGTTCGAGCGTTGTTATGGGTAGGAATATGGAAGGGCGTACACCGATTGAAATTATGCTTAACTTGATGAATTTTTAATTCCAGTTTTTGGAAACTTACAATGAAAATTTTTTTTAGAGTTGACTGTGAAACCGAGTCTGAGGCACCTTCGGATCAGCGGAAAGTTGCATTGGGCATTGCATTAGCCTCGGTGCTAGGGAAGCATTTCGGGTTGAACCGATCTACGACCTTCGCACCGTGCCTGGATCGGTGGCCTGTGTTCGTGTCCAAATCCGTGAAAGCAAAGCATTTTCTTCCACAACGAAGCAAAAAGGTTTGCTGGTCCTTCTATATTTTTCAACGCAAAAAAATATTCTTACATTCCTTGTTTATCACCGTGGCAAAATTTTCAGCTTAATGTGCGAAGCCATCAGTTTTGTGCGCAGCCCTACAACACATTGACGTATTGCACGATTTGCTTGCAAATCATTTGGGGAGTCGCACCTCAGGGTTTCCAGTGCTCCAGTGAGTTTTGTTTCTTTCTGTTCAGTTTTTTCTTCAGTTCCGTTTCCTCATGTACTGTACAGTATAATGTCTATACTGTATACAGTATATTTACACGTTTATGTATCATCCCATGTAATCCACGCAATATTTTGACTAGAACCATCTATTTTTTGTCTTCCCCAGCATGCGAACTGAATGTGCACAAATGGTGCATAAAATCTGTCACCGAAGAGTGTGTTTTACTTGATAAGAAGACCAAAGAAGGAAATCGATTGAGCGTCTTCATCCAGCGGCTGGAGGGAAAGCGGAAGACGTCCGTGCAGAGTAAGCCTCTCATCGATCACGTTCACGAATGCGTGACGAAGAGTTCTGACCACATTTTATTCATCTCTTTTTTAAGGCGACAAGTTGCGGAATAAAACGACTGAGGGTGATGCCGAAGGAATGATGGATGGTGAGTCTCATTTTTTCGTTCAAGAGCGATGGGATAAACTGGGTCTGTGTAGGAGTTTTACTGCTCGTTGAACGTGGGGTGTACAAAAGTGACCTTGGGATAAACCGAGGGACGCTGTTCGGGAGGGACTCGGGAAGTTCGCCCGGATATTTTTGCACATACGTATTTTTTTTTTATTCTACTACTCCGCCATTTCTTGCTGATTTATTTCTCTCGGGGAAGAGGAAACAAAGACTGACACAAGGTGCATATCGTTCGGTCTGCCGGTCGTCCCCTGTGTGTGAACGAGGAAGAGTTCACTCCTCTCGATGTTAGAAGCCGACCGAATACAATTCTTATATTTTGTTTTGTTGGGTATTATGTTGCGATATATATCCTGGTGGTTGATAGAGAGCGTTTTACGATCACTTCTCAAGGTTTCAAACTTTCAATTTCAATTCATTGGCGGAAACGGACTGGAGGTGCAAGTCATATCTATAATGCGTAAAAATCCAGGTTTTCGGTTGAGATCCATTTCTGGAGCTAATGCCGAACTTCTTATACTTTTTTATGTTGTTATCGCTGAAATGAAAATAAATAAAATTAAAAAATGTGGCTGCTGGTGTTCTGTAGATCGTAATGTGAGTTAAGAACCGATTCCTGAACCACGTCCCATATGTCCGATGATGAAAGTGATATACAATACAATATTTTCACCGATTTTCGGCTTGGTTCCCGGTGGTTTTCTTCCTGTTGCGATTCGGCTCCCTGTTATGTCGTGCAATTCTTTGGTAAAAGCCCTACCGTCAGTGAGTGACATCCTCCGACGGACAGCCTCAAACCCTGAAGTATTCCCTAATCGAACCGAACGATCATATTCGTGTGGCGACATTGTAATTCCCATTTCACGTCAATGTGGCCTGATCCTGTCAGTCTAGCTCGTTGACTCGATCTGTTCGTGTTTCACCAGGACAAATTGTCTTCGAAGGCGGTTACTTTGAAGAGAAACGCCTTCTTTCCGACGATTGGCATTGTGCAGGCATATATCGCGGCTGTAATCTGATTTTCTAAAATGCAGCTGGCTTTGATCGTTTCGGAAGCACAGTACTGTACTTGCATGGTCTTTGCTGGAGGTCGAGCAGATAAGGCAGAGTGGTTTTTTTTACAGTAAATCTCGAAAAAAAGGATATCTCGCATCACCCATGGCATCATTTTGTGTTCCGGATGTGTTTTTGAGGTCGTTCGGTGACTTGAATCTCTTCTATGCCAATTTCAAAGGTGGGATTTCTTATCTTGATTCCTCGTTTGACTTTAAATCGTTCGCGTACTTCCTGCCACGGTTTAATATTTATTTTCATCGAAACGCGTATTTATGTTGAGCATTTGTGTATCGTACTTCTTTCAGTTTTCAATGTAGGTTTTTTCTCAGGGAATGATGTTGTTGCAGAAGTATTTCTCGGAACATCTACTGCACGTGTATTATTCATCATATTTTTCATGATGTTGATTATTCGCAGGACTTCGAGTAATTCTGCATAATAATTTGCGATGAGTATGTAACCTTCTAGTTAGAAACTGGATAAATTTGTTTCAATTCATGGGGCACTTCTGTTTTTTATCGTGTGTTCATGAATAACTATGTTGAGATGTCAACTTTTGAATTTTCAAGAAAAACTTAAGCTTAGCTTAAACATCTCTTCGCGTTGCGGTTGATCGGTCCTTCGTATCTCCGAAGTATCGGTCTCTGTGAAACGGACTGATATATATTACACAGCATTCGATTTACCAGCGGTCTCGTCGGATAGTTTTTGACCCAACTCGTTTTCAAGGGCTTCCGTTCCCGTGTCATCAAGTCTTTTTTATGACCGGCTCGCTCTCAAGATGGGCAGTTCACGGCCGCGTTCGAGTGAATGTATCTAAACACTCCTATTCCTGTTTCAAAACATGCCTACTTTGATGGCTCAGCTAAATTTATTTGTTCTCTGGTCAGCAATTTCTGCATCCGGTATGTCTTTAGTTCTTGGCAAAGTTTGCGGTTCTTCTTTAAATTTTTGAACACTCACTTGGTCAGGTCGCTTACCATTGTCGTGGAATGAATTTTTCTGTTGGATCTTCGGGTTTAGAGGTCTGTTCAATCGGTTAAGCAATTGTTGCGACTGTTCAAAGTGGTCATAAATTGTGCCTGAGTTTGACGGGTTGTTTTTTTGGAGTAAATTCTTTCAGAAGTTTAAATTTGTATTCGTCGAAATAATTGTAACAGTTGCTCTCATTCTCCAACGTCGTTTACTATTCTGTCAGTAACACGTAGATCAAATTTGCACGGATGTGTAGCGTCATCCTATTATGTTTCAAGCGTCGAACGACTCAAGGCTTTAATTTTCTTCAATCGACTGGATTTTTCTTGGTGAAATTATTATCAGAATTCCGAATCTACCCATCCAATCTAATAATGCTAAGAAAAATTGAAATCGGAAGCTTCGATGAAAATGCTGAATGATGATTCTGTATGTGATCCGGATAACCCCGATTATCACAAGAGCTATCTTGACAGCTGAAAAAGGAAAACAAAACCGAATGAGTAAAAATACAGTATCTAAATTCTTCTCTGTGAGTAATGAAGTCGTGAATCGAGGGTTTGTCGTGACCCATCTTCATCGTGACCTCGGATGATTTCAAGTTTCGCGTTCTTAAATGCCATGGACGACTGATCTTGATAACTTCAGCTTTTATAGCAAGACAACGTGCTAAATGACCTGGTTGAATTAACGGTGTAGTAACGATTTCGAGAACATCTGCCGTATCCGCCGTTACATTTTAGGAAGTGATTACTTAAATTGCCTATTTGTAGACTATTTCGTAGTAATTAAATATATTTTTGCCGAAAAGTTCCAACCCATCCAACAAAAATGTTTCGATCGACAAAATGCATACCCGTTTGTAAATGCGTTCTATATTGGAAAATCGTGTAAATGAAGATGATGTTTAGGTATCCATTTGATATATTCGGCGGAGCTGTTCGAAATATTTAGCAGCTTGAACATATTTTACTCGCGCTGTGTGAAATTCTCCGTCAGTTTCAGAGATTTTTCCGGTCGTACATTTTGGTGAAATTTTCAATAGTTAAATTAATTTCTATTTTTGTACGTGCACTCGTTTATCAACGTGTCAGTGTCATTTTGAAGCTCTCACAAAATCTACTGACAATTTTCGACAGGGAAAAATTCCTTTTTACCTTTGATATCGCAACAGATCACATTGTTGAAGAATTCAAATAATTTTCTCATTCGAAGTAAGAAATCGTTGTTGCCTCGGTGGATTCAATCGGTACGTGAGCTCCGCGACGCGTTGGGAATTCAGCTAGAAATCTTCGGAAAGGCTGCTTCGTGATGGTGCTTCGGAGTGATGATCCCGTGTGGGCATTAGTGGGGAACGCAGTTGCGGAGGTGATGTCAATGGAGGGATGCCGTCGACTTTTAACGATCGCATTGTCAGACTCGGACCGTGCCGAGAATGTGAATAGCGTGCGTTATTATGTAAAGTGCGGCTCAGATTCCCGTTTGTTCCTCGAGTCACGGGGTGACGTCCGATTCATCGTATCGGCGATTCCTCGATATTCAAGCTGACCTCAGAACTTTCTTCGCTTTAAGCCGCGTAGACTTCTTCCGTCGATCATGAGCATCACGTCCAGGAAAGCATGCAATTGAAAGAAACCCGTCTCCTTTATTTTATGATGATGGCTTCGAGGGTTGCGCGGCAGATTTTTCGTGCCTTCCTCGGTAATTTTTGTGCACGTGCGACGTGGAAATGAATGAAAAATTTTCGGACGTGGACACTTGCGTGCATTGATCAAGTATTCTAGTTCATCCAAGCATCTCCGTGCATTCCTTGGAGCACTTTTCTGAAGAACTGATCTGATAAGGGGATTGAGATTTCTTGCTTCTAAATTTTTAAAGAAACGAGCTAGGGATATCCGTTGCCACCGGGATTCTTCTCCCGATTACTCCGCTGGACGTCAACTTCGACAAATATTTGATATTGACGAGTTGAGTCGTTGATATCGCGTCGTTTTTCGGTCTCCGTGGGACATTGTTGAGCTTTCTGTGAGCTGTCCCTGCTAGCATTCTTCAATGTGAAAATTTTCTTAGTGATTTTTACTGGAATAAATAATCAAGTTATGAGATAAGCATACAGTTCAGGCGTGTGACCATCAAGGCTTGATTCGAACGGGTTCCAGGACGTTTCAACCCTTGATACTGTTGCCACAGTACTTTTCATGTTAAGTCATGAAAATTTACCGAGAAACGGAACGAGAAAGCGACTGAGGCAGAAGGAAAAGAAGAAATTGCGTAATTGATTGTGGTTGAGGACGGTGAGATCAGGGTAACCAGCAAATTCGCATGTGAAGCGTACTTCGTGTTTGAATATGTAAGGGTTCCAAGCCAATTATGTCGTCTGAAAGCCATCGGGTATGTCTAATTTACTAATGAGTTGGTACGCAAGAACTTCAATGCACGGTATTGAAATACTGTAGACGCAACCTAGAAACGGGTTGGAAACCCTTGGTCGTGCTCTCATTTTTTTATGCACAGTGTGGTTATGAAATGCTGTTGAAAACGATGCTGGCTATTTTTCATCACGTGCGGTCTTAAATAACTTCGAGAAGCGCAGATTGTTAGCATTGGGTTATGCCGAACTTTTGGCCTTTTGAGAAACGTTTCTGGTACTGTTCCTTAATCCCCGGCCCGCTCATAATGCAACTCCCGCGGTGCGTTGCCGCACGCCGTCGATATTCGGTTTGATGAACAACGTGGGTGTGTATGCGCCATGGCCCTGATGAGCTCCCGATCCCGTTGATTTACCCTGCCGGAATCCGATCATGTTTGAATATATTGCAGGCTATAGAAACTCGAGGTTTATCTCCAAATCCCAACTGGAGTCGGGTCGCGACGTGATCAAGCAAGCGCTGATGTTCTCTGTTTTGACCTGTTTCCATTTGAGATGAAGGTATCATTTCCGAGCGTGTTCTGGATCCTTTACAACGGAGCTTGACCCTGCTTACCTCCCCCTCCCCCACCACGGTGACCAGATGGTACTGGAAAGTCGTCCAGAGCTCGTTTCATCCCTGTCCGGAATCTCTTTTTATAATGTGTGCGTCATTGAGGCTTAATGCTCTGCGCAGTCCTGACGCGTTGATGAAGTATTCACAAGACCCTGCATTAGTGTCCAAAGCGCCGGCATTCATCGAGACACCAGCGAAAAATTCCAGTGTTCTTCTAAAATATGGAATCGCTTTTTTTCAATTTGGGCGCGTTTTGAAAGAACCTTGTACCTTCATATCCCGTCCCCGTCAAACATTTTAAATCCATGCTCTGATTACAATTTTCTCATCTCCATCCTAATTTCCCCTGCAAGAAGAAAATTCAAGTGGTAAAATGGAATTTCAGTGTAAAAATACTGTACGGTAGTTAGTTCGGCCGTTATCAATTACTTTTCTTGAAAAGATTCGCTGGAAGTTTCCTGTCGTGTACTTGATTGCCGAGTCAGACGGAAAGTCAGATTGTGGGCTCTTTTCTCCTTTGAGGGAAAGATACCGAAGTCGTCGTTGGGTCAATAAAGTGAAGTGTTGAAACGCTTACTTGAGGGAAAAGCGGCGCAATCGGATCGTTGTCTTAGTTATCTCGTCGCATTGCCTGTCGTAGAAAATAGATCAACTTCGTCGCTCACAGAAGAAACCCAGAGAAGCGAAGTGCATTACAGTATTCTAACGCGCCCCTTGTACAGTATCAGGTGATGGGTCGTGCCGCTGGACGCATTCGGACACCGTCTACCGTCCCAATTGTTCTGGTCTAATTTAACGTCCTGGGTTTATTTTTTATCGAGGAAATATCTGTAAACTAGGTTTGCTACAAATTTATTATAATTGAGTGCTGAAGCCGTGATTGAGCAGAGGGTGAATAATGAGATGTATTTGAGATTATGCCTTTGATGGCTCAGTTTTTTTGCCGTGTTCCGCGCTGTAACGTTTTGGACCGCTCGTCTAACAGTTGAAAAAAGGAAGCAAACGACTTAGTCCAAACGCGAATTCAAGATGATTTCAATTTCGTACCATGATGCTTATATTTTCTATCGTGTGATGATTGCCGTGGCTAATTAGGAAATTTACTATATCAAAAGTTTCCATCATAGGCTTTAGAAATGGAATTTCTTTTTTAAGTTGAATTTTATGATCGTTTGGGTTTTAATTACAGTGTAAAAAGTGACATTGTATGTCGTTGGAATCAAATTGCTGTACCAACGAATGCATTTATGTACAGGTGTTTTTGGATCAGATAGATAACTATTTATTCAAGAAATTACTGCTATTGATCATTTCTTCGAAAATTGAATAATCAAAAGTTCTTCCTGTGAACCCTTGTATTATTTGGCCAAATTTATTAAACATTTTCAACACAAATGAAAATTCACAAATGTGCATGTCATTTGGGCTTGAAATGCTTAATTTACAGATATTCTGTACGAAAATAAAACTTACGTAGCGCTCAAACGTTATCTGAGATAATATTTCCAAGACCGATTTCAGCTTTTCATCTTTCATATTTATTGCAGTCTCAACGAAATGTTCCTCAACTTCATATCATATCATGGGTTTTTGGCAATACTGTATATTCCAACATGTGTAACGTTTCCAAGCTTTGTTCGATATTGTTAACTACAGTACAGTATTTCTCACCGTTGCTTTAGTTTGCCAGAATTTATGCACATCACTCTAATTTGTATTTTATTATTTATTTGTGTAATTTGTTGTGTCAATTATTTAGGTATTCCTTTTGTGGCTCAGATTTAAGCCCCTCGTTTTTCAGTTCAGTGTCGGAGATCTTTTGCAAGAATCTCTTACCGTACGTGAATATAAAATCACTGCGGAGTCATTCGATCTAGCTGTATTCATTTTTCGTGGTTTTACTTCATGAGACGTTCGCATCCCGTCTTTTGTACTGTAAATCCGCACATTGTACCCGGATTTTGCTTTGTTGCATGTGTATGAATCGGGATTGTCAGACTTCTCTTTTACCCAGAAAATTGTGTCCTAGTTCTCGTCTTTTTCGAAACTCAGAACATTCTGCTGGTTGTAATATTCGTTTTTGGTGTTGTGGATATGCTTTCACGCGCGTAGAGGGTTGACATTGCCGAATTTTTGGATTTACGAATACTGTATCATCTGTATGTTCAGTTCGTAGCTCATAAGCTGCGGGCTGGAGGCTTTACGACCGGGACCCGGGTTGATACGCGCCCGAACTTCATTCGAGTTCTGACCTCCGCCAAGCCGTGTGCTCATGGGTCCTCCTTGGTTGCTACTCCGTGGATTTTTGCAACATAGTTTCTTCTGAGATCTTGTGACTCGAAAGGTAGGAGGGATGTGAAAGTAGACCCCAGCTGCTAAGACGGTGCGTCAAGGTTGAAATCAACCGACTGGGAGTGACGTAGTTTATTTTCCTTTGACTGGTTGCTTTTGCGGAGCTTATTCCTGCTTCACCTTGTGATGAGAATTCTTTGTAACTTCTGCGACGGATCGGATTGCGAAGAGAGGAACATGTCAAAATTGAGCTGTGGCATGGTATGGGCAGGGACAGCTCCAAATGGTTTTCGACGAGTTTCTTTCCACCGTGTTTTTTGGGACCCTGTGAAATTCATATCCTTTCTCTTTCTGGAAAGACCAGCGATGCAGTGTGGGCGGTTAGCAAACAGACGAAGTTTCGAAGTGCCGTTTCGTATAATACTCTGCCATGAGGAATGTTGTTTTCGCCATGACCCCAATTAGGGAGAAAAGTTAGCTTCACCATATCCGTGCTTCCTCCCACGATTCTGGAACGTGAGCGTGAAACTAGCGCAGGTTGATGAGACTCGCTGCTGTGGTTGTAGCGAATAAGTGCAAAAAGTCTGCAGTTCCGTGTTTTAAATGTTATTCTTTTATAATATCCTCCTTTTCCCGCCGTCAGTTCGTTTATAATCGATACGTTTTGGCTCGGCTAATTATTTATTTCTCACTTCGAAATCTTTGGTTTGATTAAGAGATGTGAATCATGGGCAGATTGTGATTATTTCTGATGCGGATTAATATATTGTAGGATAAGGATATTTAAAAAGAAACGCGACTGATCATCGTTGTGTGCCTAAATTTTGAAGGGAATCCTGACGCCGATGGTCGAGACTTGAGTCTTTTATTGCATTTAGCTATTGAAGTGGTCAGGAATCCAATGTTAGGTTCCCTTGATACGAGTCTCCTGTCAGAGTCCAGATGAATTATTAACGAATGATTGATACGGGTAATCTCTGAAATACGTTGGTTCTGCGCCCATGCGTCGCCCCCGACTGGATACTGCGTTTGTTGCTTTTGTATGTTAATGCGTTCATTGGATCGTTTTCCTCTGTCCCTGTGGTCGGGCCGTGTTTGGTGAGCATCTGTGAAATGGTCAATTCAGAGTCGATGGTTCGTGATGCATGTCTTGCTCCACATCCTTGACCTCGGTTGAGGGATTGGTCATCGCGGTTTTTACAGCGTTGTTTTTCTGGAATGCTGAGTCGAACCTCACGACGCGTTCCACGAGGAGAAAAATAATTCCGATTCCGGAAGCGAGAACAAAACAGAAGAACTCTTCGGTCTTATTCAGTTGGTGGTTGCATTAGCTGCATCGAGATTGTAGATGTCCTCTGGATCTCTTGTAATGTTGCTTCACAAGGCTATTCAGATAATCCTACAGGGGGAAAAATTCGTTTGGGATTGTCAAGATCAGATGCCCACTGGAAATAATTTTGATTTGTATTGGTTCCTGTCTCTTCTTCGTCAACTGAAAATTAGATTTTTTTCTACCGTTCGAATCTTTGGAGATGAGCGCTGCCTCAATATATTCAAACGCGGATCTTCTCAGATCAGATCGATACCTCTCACCGCTTAAGCGTGAGAGTCTTCGTCTGAGAATCTTCTTGTTGGTCTTTTTTTTTAAAGATTTAGTGACTGTTCTTGGAATACTGTGTGTTCATCTCGGGTTAGGGAAAGTCAGTTCTTTTAATTAATATGAATTGCGATTGTGACAATTTTGCTGATCTCATAGTAGGAAGCCTTGGGCTTGAATGTTAGCGACCAATTCATTCGTTGAGCATAATTTTTATGAATTTTGAAATTTTCACTTCCAAATATCCTGGTTTTAATTTTTAAAACAGCGGAAAATTTTTACGAAGAACTTTTCTGACGAACATTTCCCGTAGAACAGCATCGTTAGGGGGAATTTTTCCGCGCGTCGAGGATATATTTTTTCTAGGTGTCGTGACAAGTTTTACTTGGATGTCAGTATATGTATTTCATCGTTCTGCACCGTAAAGCTGATAGTTTGGCCATCTCCGTGGAGACACGACTGTGGTTGCAATTCAGTCTTTCAGAAGATGGATTCTGACTGATGTGACAGCGAAAGACCAGCGATTAGCTCCGCAGAATCGCGGACTGGGGGATGGGAAGGCGCGCTTGGATCTGGTCCGGGCGTGTCCTCGTTTTTGCAAACATTTCCACCCTGAAATTGTGTGTTGTGACAGCTGCTCGATGAAAAGGTATCGATGCTAACCAGGGCGTTTTTTAAGACCGTCTTTGTCTCGACGGCACTACTGTCGTTTCTCGCGCTTCCGGCGAATTTTTTGAGGTTGCTCACGAATGGAACCCTTCGCCGTTCTCGACGTGGATTGGAATGGCTCCCCAGCGCATGGGACGTGTATTTTAAATGAGTTTATATTCTTTGCTTCGCGTGAGAAGAACTTAGAGCCAACGCGGTTCTCACCCGGCCTGACAAACGACTTTCGCTTGCTTTCCGAGACTACAATAAGCTTGTCTTCCGGAAATATGAAGCTCGGATTGTGTTCGCTTAGATCGATATATTTTGATGGATTTTGGAAGTCAGTTCATGGTTATTTCCCGAGGAAACCATTGCTGATACTCTGTGCCCATGCGACTCGACACATTTGTTTCTTCACACTTTTTGGCGCATCCGTGTGATGTTTACATTAATTAGCCAAATGGAATGACCAAAATGAGTTGATTTTACGCCTCAATCGCCATTGCCTGTCATTGATGGTTTCTTGGTGATGTTCTGTGCTTGAGCAGTTTTTCTTTTGAATTGCTTTTTTTTTTTGCTCTCGTTCTGTAACGTGCTCAAGTGCCCCGGCTTTCCTGCACTACACTTCTCGTAGAGTTCGAAGAATTCTCGAGTTGACTATCAATTGCTTTTTATCTACACAATTAAAGTTTTAGAGCGTCGTCGGATGCTGTTTTTGGTTTGTCCTTCCATCGATTTTCGAAGACTTGAATTATTTTGAAGCCCCACTTACTCACCCAGGAGGTTTCGTAACTGGCTATACTGTCCGAGGTTGAAGGGCAAGTTCTGGGTGGCGTCGTCGGCAAGTATTTTTGGGTGAGGGCAAGTCTGTCAGGCCCCTTAATTGGAAGATATCCGGTCAGCTGATGAATGAACGATGTCAAGCATTCGCGAGCCGAGCGTCATCCATAGTATTCAGGCACTCAGACTTATTAACACGTCGATAATCCGTCAAACCATGCGGAAACGATGTATCTCGAAATAATCATCGAAAGCGGGAGCAAATGCGATTGAATTTATTGAGTATCACGTCGTACTTCTGTTCAAGTTTGTGCATATGGAAATGGATTTATTTTCCCATCTATAAATAAATGTATATGTAATGTACTGTATTGTAATTTTCTGACAAGAAAGGGGGGTGCGAATACCACTAATAATTTGAAGCAAACTTTTTCGAAACATGTGTTGCGAACTACTGTTCGTAATTTTCTGTAGCTCCAAATCATGAACCAAGAGTTCCGTTTGGTACCAATCCTGTTAAACATTGTGTTTGTATGATTATTCAGCGTTGTGTTGGTATGTTCATTATCACGTTCAAACTTATTTGGGAAATAATTATCATTTTCACATATCTGCAAATTTGATCCGGGTCGTTTGCGGGTATACATTTTCGTGAGTAATCTTCAGCCCTTCACACTGAACGAACTCTGATCAGCTGTAAAATAATTTACAGCCACAATTGGAAAAGGTTTTAAAAGGAAGGGACTCTAAGCCGAATGAATCCACGGAAGGGATTAAAATACGGGTATACATTTTCGGGTAAATTCGGCCCAAGGAACTAAGGCGTGCGTTGTGTCAGAGTAAATACGGTCATACTGTAACGTGTTTCATTCACTTGGAAAAGTTTTTAGCCTATTAATATACGTTTAAAGGCCGATTTAAACAAAATTTCAGCAAATCGTAATGGAATGTGGACATTATCTGGCGAGACACAATTCGGTTTGTTCGCGTGGTTTTTTGTTTTTGTTTTTTTTGATAGTGCACTTTTTCCTACCTAACATAATGAGGCTCTCCTGAGATCGGAAAGCGAGTGAAGGCGACTCGTAGATTCGCTGGCAACCCTCTTTCAGTTTGAAGGACTGGTGTTCATTATTGTGCGTTTTGAAATCTTCATTACTGATATTTCCGTTAGTATGGTGCAGTTTCTTCAGTCATAGACTTCAGTTGATTAGATTGTATCATGAACGTAAGTTGGAATATTCCACGTTTCACTCTGGTAAGATTCAAATGAGTGCCGCGATTTCTTCAAGGTGTCGGAGCGTTCTGTTATCTTTCCACATTGTTTTTCGTTCCGCTGGTACGAAAGTACGTGCTCCCGCTTCCGTAGGTGATCCTACCTGATGAAGCTGGGGCGTCGTTTCGAATTCAGTGTGGCATTTTGAAAAACTGCTTGGGTTTCGGGAGCCGCAAGGATTTTTCTTGAGGCGGAAGACTCTTTCCCGGGCAGTGACGAGCACGGCTCATTTGCGAGCCCGCTGCGGTTGGATCACTGCGAACCTGTCACAACATCCCTGCTCCTCTCGTCAGGATTTTCGAAATCCTTTACTTGTGCGCTTGGCCCGCCCTCTGAAGCCCGTTATTATTTACGCGTTTCCGTCTCTCATTATTTGTTGACGTGACAGTAACATACCTCGCGGAGTCTCCCTGCTTTTCGATGTTACCTGTCCAACCTCTTGGATGAATGTTTCTTTCGGATCCTGGCAGACTTTCTCCAACAAATTTTCGTTCCCGGGTAAATCGTAGCGAATCCTCCGCTTATCTTGGACGCTGTGTTTCCGTGCCATAGCCTTAAAAAAGGAAAGAAAATGAATATCGTGATTATCATGATCACCGTATTCATGCGAATATAAGCACTCCCCTAATTTTTCTGGTGTTTTTATTTTCCGAGAACCTAACATTTTTGGGTAATTTTTTCCCAATGGAGGACTAATGGTGTCAAACGAGGTGAACACAGGCCAGCTGTAGCTTACATGTCATGCCTCGTCTTCATATTTCACTTCGATGTCGTATTACTTGAATCATAGAAAATAAATGACGGTTAGGTATTATTTCCAAAGAAGATGTAAGTACTGTACAGTATTGCGATGTATTTTGATTGATCCTTCGACTTTGAAATGTGAAAAAATTGAGCTTGTATTTACGCGAATCGCTTTAAAATGCGAAAATGAGCACCCCCTAGTTTTGTATCTTCTAAAATTGAAAAAGAGGTGCTTATTTTCGCGTCAATACGGTAAGAGGATCTCGAGACGAAGGTGAACCCTGGTGATGTGTAGCGTTTTTATTAATCGGTACGGGAACGTTCGTGTCTGTGTGTGGTAAGTATTTACGGGCTGGGATGAATGGCGAAAAAGAGAATGATCTGCGTGGGAGCAGCCATTGGAAACTGAAAGGGAGAAACGAAGCGGCTGCCTGCGGTTCCCGGTTGCCCTCGAGTTCAAATTGAGTTATCCAAAAATTTCCTGCTCGATGGGAACAAGGCTACCTGGGCCGTTCATCATGCTGGCGAGACCTTTGTGCCCATTTCAATATTTCGCACCGAACCCAGTTAGTTATGAGTCAGCGTCCCGCGGGCCGCTCGGATCCCCGGGCTGCGACTCGATCGCCTCCTGGTCCAGTAATTAACTCGCAACAAATAACCGCCTCGATGCAGTCGCCGTACGAAACACTCATGTGATTGATAGTTTCTATGGTTTAACTGGGCGGGACCGTTTCGTCCCTTGGAGAATATTTTCGTATCCGAACTCTTTTCGCATTGTCAACTGCATTTTGATTTCTCCTTTGTTTTCGCCATCGGTTTAGCTACAGGATCGTATTCCGTACTCGAAGTCGCCACCTGTTGTTTCTCCTCGAAAACTATTCCGAGATCAAAACAAAAGAAGTACTGTGTTCGACCAGTATAGACTTCCATTCACTATTTTTACCAGACTACCGGATATGAATGTGTGGAAGGTAGGACATCTTGGTGCAGTGCTACTTTTTCACCAACTTCCAATTCTCTCGCATATCTTTTTAGGAAATGCAAATGTTCGTCTGAACGCTGAGCTCTTCAGCCTTCCGCGTTTTCAATTGTCTTCGAAAGCCATTCTACGGTTTTTTTTTCTGTACTTCACAGTATTTTTCTCAACGAAAATGAGTCTCATGCTTTTAGAATCTTTCGTACAAAGTGATAATTTTGCCGTGTAATTCCCCGATTCGATGAGTATCACGCATTCACACTAGCCCGATGCGAGGAGGAAAGCCCCTCTCGGGTTTCACATTCCTGCGTCCAACGTCTTACGGGGTTCCGCAGAAAGCGAATTCTCTCTCTCTGGTTTCCTGCTCACAGAGTTCATGTGCACTACATTCGTACCCGCTTTAAATAAGCTCCTGTGGTGTTCTGGCAGAGGAGTGGAAAGATTCAAGGTTGCCTCTCCCGTGTCATTGGCCGATCTGGGGCGTGAAACGTTTGTCTTGTCACCGTACCCATTGTAGCTTCATTAAGCTAGCGCTCATGTTTTCGTGTGCCTGAAGAAATCTTGTGTTCAACTGCCCTTTGAAAATAATTATTTCTTTCAGTTAAGAATATTTTCCGACCTGGAACTCAAGTAATCTGTTGCTCTCATTGGAAAGAAACTGACGTGAAGGTTATTCCAGGACTGCATCTTGGTGCAGCGAACACATTTATTATTGTCTTGTTAAGCTTTTAGTTGTTCTCATTTTTTTAGGATTAAAATAATAGCGCTCATGATGTCTAAAAATGAATTAACTCGCGATTCATTCATAATTTTTTCTGATGGAAAGGAATGCGAGGTATTCTAATCTAAACGGGTGATATACAGCATTCATAATCTTCCCCAACCTTTTAAGACCCGCGGACCGGCAAATTCCCAAAAAAAAACTTCTGCGGACCAGCAAAGTTTCATGAAATGTTGCTGACTCCTAAAAGTTTTGCTTGAAAGACTTCATGTCAGGTATTCAAAAGTTTCTGATTTTTGAAAAAATTGAGTTAAGCCCCAATGAAGCAGGCTTTTAATGGAATGCTTTCAAAAAAATTTTGGAAAGGTGGGCTCGAAGAAAGGTTCATCAGAATGAAAAAAAATTAAAATTACCTGTATTTTATTTCAGCAGGTGTGAATTTGTCTGAGGTCTTGAGAGAAAAGCCGACTTTTATTTTCATAAGATAATTTCAACTGCCATTGTCCTACCAAAATTGTAGGTAGAGATAACAGAAATCTATCCATACTTATGTTACATTTATTATGCTGAAAATTTCCCGCGGACCGGCAAAATACTTCTGCGGACCGGCGCCGGTCCGCGGACCACGGTTTTGGGAACACTGATATACAGTACATGAACGTTACTGTTGAAGGCGAACCTATTTCAAAGCCGAAAATTGTATTGCCGAGTTAGTTGGATGTTTATTTAATAGCGTCGTGTTGTATGTTTTAATCCCTTCCGTGGATTCATTCGGCTTAGAGTCCCTTCCTTTTAAAACCTTTTCCAATTGTGGCTGTAAATTATTTTACAGCTGATCAGAGTTCGTTCAGTGTGAAGGGCTGAAGATTACTCATGAATAATTTTTACCGCAGAGTATGTGATGCTTGTGGACTACCTGTAAGATCCCACGTTTCCTTCAATTGGAAACAAGGAATCCGATCCCGTCGTTCAATCGGAAAATCCCAAAAAATAAAATAAAGGTTTTTCTTTCGGCAGACACAAACTCTCAAGTTTTGGGATATTTTCGGTGTTTTTCTGAAATCGCTCTTACAAGAATAATTAATTGAGGTGCTGCAGAAAATCCTCGACTCATTGCGCATATAAACCCTTCTTACCTGTGCAGGACACTTGTCACAAACTGACTGAGAAAATGCAACTTTCCACTCAAGGTTACTTAGCGTGTCTTCATCCAGGTTTCATTGAAATTGGCACCTTGCAGTAGCTCTTGATGTATCTTCTTACTGAGTACATCTTATATCATTCTCATTTGAGGTATGCACTGGCTTTACAAGGTTTATACATTTGAGGCGGTTTATCAAGAGTGAGAACCTTGCAAGTCCTCGAGATACGATTGTTGGGATTGTTTTCACCGTGTGATTGAGCTGATCTAATTTCTCAGGGAAACGAGCTAACAGAAGGGAAGTGTACTGTCAGGAGATGGAGCTTTTTTCATTAGGATCTCTTGATTGATTCGCTTTTTCGCCTTAATGCCCGTGCGTGGGAAATTAATGCGACGACGATTAGGGCATGCCAAGCGGTGAGAAGTGGATGGATAGATAGGTGAGCGACGGGTGGAGTCGGGGCTGATCGCGCGATCAGGGCCGTCGCAACGAGCGGCGCTTGACGAGATGAACGACGCCGTGGCTCGTTGCGTGCCGTGCATCGCTGGCGTGGGGTCCGGCAAGTTGGGCGCGCCGGGATGTGGATGGCTCGGATCCGCGAGCAATCCCGGTGGAAATGTGTCGCGAAGCAATTTTTGAGGATGTGAGTGGGCGTCGGGGCGCGGACCCCGCGTGTAACATCCCCAGGCGCGCTTGCTTACTCTGGCACACGCGAAGTGTTCACGCGTGTCCTCGCTGCTGAGTGATTGTGCACGTACTGGGTGTCGTTTTCGGCCTGCTGCGGATTTGCATGCCCGTTATCCCTTCCGGCGCCGTCTTCTTGAATTTCCGTATTTTATAGATCCTAGCGCTTTTTTTTCTTCTCTCCATTTCGGAAAGTCCACCAAAAAATTCGGGTGTGGCGTACGCTTGAAAAGTATCCGAGTATTAATCACACCTCAGTCTCATCTATGCAACATACAATCAAAGTATTGCATAATTCCTGTCTCATTTCCCATGCAGAACGGGTAAAGGAAGAATATCTTCGAGTACCATATTCTTTGTACCTGCGAATTTCTCATGTTCGCCCCTTTATAATGCTGTGTTTGCAGTTATTTTTCTGATCGTTCTGCTCAAAATCAAGATGCGGCCTACGCACACATGCGTCTTATACTGTGCTCGCGGAAGTACCATATCCCAGTTCAGGCCACACCGCGATCTCCCATGTTCTCTCAGTCCACAATACCAAAATTGTCAAGCATCCAAAAGGATTTCAGTCTACGGGTGTCCCATTTCACCGGATTATAATCGCCGCTTGACTTCCTCTGGACTTCACTGCTGAGTGATTGTGCACGTACTGGGGGTCGTTTTTCGGCACCCTGAACGTTTTCGAATGTCCCGTTTTCATTTTTAATGCAGAATAATAGCCATTCTTCTGCTGTCTTCCAGGGGATTGCCAGGTTTTTGTATGTCTCGTTCTTTGAAATTTAAAATTCGGCCGATACCTTTTTTATTACTTCTAGTGACGCCAAAAATCGGTATACAGCCTATAACGGTACACGGTGAAACTTTGTTCATCCAAGGATGTACTTTGATATTTCGAAGAATTGAATGAGTCTTCAGAAACAATTTTCAAATTTCAGCTACTGCTTTTAATTCATTCGTGGAAGAGGCGCAAGTGTCGTAATGTTGCCCCTTGCCGGAGCCATGTCTTTCTAGGCAATAATTTGAATTGGAGTCCCAGTGCTAAGTCCCTCAGCGCGCTTGCACGTGCGGGTCCGCCCTGTGACGCAATAAGAAGTCTGAAATGTACCACCCTCTTGATGTTAAAATACAGTTTGTCATCCTCCGACGCGTAATCCACTGAATGCTTCGCGTTAATATCCTCGAATTTGTTCGTGATTTCTCCACCCATGTCGCAGAGTGCCAAAAAAATTCAGACCAGTTAAAATTGAAATTTGTTCGTTGTTTCAACCATAATCTTTTGTACAATTTAGACTGGTTAAAACAACAATTAATTTCAATTTTCAGCTTGCCTTACACATTTTAGAACCCCGTAACATAGGTGGAGAACATAAATGGAAAGTTTTTACTCATCATGCAATAAATTTAAAAAGTATTCTCAAAAGCCAGGAAAATCCCAGAAGTTGACAACATCATGGGCTATATTAATTTTTTTACAGTCATGTATGCAAGTACTCTGGAAATATCCCAGGTCGCGCTCAAGTGGAACAACCCTCGTTTTGAAGTAGGGTATTAGTTGAAAAAAAAATTCGACGAGCTTGATGCATCCGAAAGATGAACACGATTTCCTACTCAAAATTAGTCAAAGTTCATTCGTGAATCATCGTAGGATAAATGTAAAAACGTGGAATGATTTTTTGCACCGGACCATTTCATGAACCTGTTGTCGAGGATTCAGCTCGAGACGTGATTTATGTCTTCGAGCATGCAAGTTATGAACTGAGATCCAGCTGTGAACGACGATTCCCCCCAGAAGATTTTCTCTCTCGTGCGGGTACTTCTTATTACCGTAAAATTCCCTATGGGATTTTCTGAAGGAAATTATTGGTCTGATTCAATCGCCCTTAAGCCGTCCAGTTCAAATAACCTTGCCCGAGTTGCGGAGCAGTTAGGCATGCTAATGTTGTGTTGTGGAAAGGGAGCGGGAAGCATTGCTGTTTTATTTTTCTTCTCGAAGATGAATCCTCCGCAAGATTTTTCGGGCACGTTTTTGTGGTTGATCGCTGGAACGATTTGACCTCGTTTATTTTGAACCTGGGATATAATACAGGTAGTTTTATACAGTAGTATTTTAGAAAAATGAGATCAAAAAGAGCGTCTGATTGATGTCATCAACGATGACACCAATCAGACGTTCTTCACTTTATTTTATTGATTAATTATTCTGTGAGAAATGTTTTTGGTCAGTTCAGCTGTTTCCTTGATGATTACGGCAAGCAAGTGTTCGCTGTTATTGTATTCGCGGTTTTTTTTATCAGAATCCGAAATTTTACGGAGTTCGACTTGGGAGAGAAATATCTGATTTAGTGACAGTCGCGGATTCGAACCCGAACTAAGTTGTGATCGTATACAATTATTAAGTCTCAAATTTGAATTATAGCTTGCCCCAGTTTTCAGTCCACGATAATCTTGACGGTATGGGCATCCCTTCTTTTGGTGGCATTTCTCCGTCGATCCTCGGAAGTTCATAACTGCTTGTGACATGACGTTGAATTAGGTTTCAGCTTGCGAAGGATTCCTCTCGTGTTGCATTCAGCTTCCTGCTTATGAAGTGGTTGAAAACGGGAACGTCTGGAAAACCCAAGATTTTCTGGGGTAGGGGGCACTCATCCGTTGACATGCGTAGGTTACCATCGGAGGTCGAAGGTCAGCTCCAGGCTCCGTTTCATATTCCGCGGGAGTCGAAACATCGGCCATTATGTGAGGTTTTCCGTGTGTTGCGGCGAGAAGCGATGGTGTTGGTACCTGCACCCCCTGTGAAGGATGACGAAACCGTTTCCTGCCTCCGCAAATGATGGCGCTTCCAACCGTTTAGGTCTCCGGTGCTAGAACCGCGTCGGTCGTTTGGCGCGTATTTGTTGACACGTGTTTCTCGTCGGAGTTCGGAATTCATCGCCTGTCGTCAGTTTCTATCGTGGGGGGTGTAATCGTGATTCGCGCGCGACGAATAGTGACGCATTCCGGTGCAGTGACGAGTCTGAGGCACAGGTGAATGGGGACCTTCGGCGAGTAATGGACCGGGCTAGTGCGAAGGTGCCCTCGATGCCGCCGCCACCACCGCCGCCGCCGAGCCACTTGCCGCCGTCTGGCAGTTGTGACTCGGCCGTGGCATCCGTGCGGCACCCTTCGTTACCTAACATCATTTCCCCTGCACGACGTAACAACAGCTTCCGTCGACTCCTCAAGCGCCCTTTGTTGAATTTTGGAAACTCTTCGGGTAAGGATTGGTTTTTTTTCAGAAGTGTGTTATTGAAATTGAACTAAAGGATTTGTGGTACAATAGTTCAACATATTGACTGATGGCATGCTTTTTGGGCTGTTGGCCGACGAGATGGCTGCGCAGTGTCGAAATGAAGTTTTGCTGTATCGAATTGTGGGTTCTCCATTTTTGTTTCGTCTGACACGGAAAATCTGTCGAATGTCTGTAAGCAATGGTATCTCATTTCCTCTACAAATGGTGAGACGCTTCCCGGTGAGGAACCCCACGGGGCACTCTTCTTGCTGCATTTTTGTGTGATCCATGTTCGCTCTCCAGATGCAATCTGGATGCCATTAAAATCGTTGCGTCCGCGCTTTGTAGAGCTCTAGTCTTCGGGCGCAAGCTGTCTTCATTTGGAAGGATTTGCCTTACAGCGCAGAGTCACGATTCCTAAAGAAGGCATGCTTGTGTCTCTGACTGACGGCCCATACACGATGACTAGGACTTTGTGGCTTTAAATGCCCGGCGAGTGGGTGTAGTGGAAGCTTCGATTGTTTCAATCACTCCCTTGGAGGCTCTTTCTTGTTCTTCCGGCTTATTTTTGGATTAGGAACAAGAGCAAGGATTCAGTTTGTTTCGGGTCTCACAATAAGTGTATTATTTTCATCTCCTTCAGGTGCGAAACCCAAAAGCGCGAAGCTGAGACCGTTTGCACTGTACTGTATCTTCATAATGAAAGCTAGAAAAAAGAAGTATTCGTCTCGGTGCCAATTTTTTTGCCTACCTTCGCAGTACAGTGCCTGTCCAAAGTGTCGCCGGGTTCTGAAATACTAGAGCGGTTTACATTGTGAATGAATGTCCAGCTCTGTTTCGAAAGCAAAGCTTCAACAAAGACCATAAATCACGCAGTCTAGCGTGCCCAACTCGTAGACCTTGATTCTCAAATTACAGGAGTAAGGGGCCAAGCAAAATTTCGCTTTCAATGGTTGAGAAAAAGCGTGAAGTTGGAAACTTTCCAATCTTTGTACTATTGGCACCAGATGAAACGCTATAAACATCTTCCAACTGTAATTTTCTCTGAAAGCATAATTTTTTCTTGCGCAACATGAATGCTCTCGCCAGATTTTTATCAGCCCTCACGTCATTCCTCTAGTAGGCTCATGCAACTGAAATTCCCCCAAGTCACGTTTGAAATGGCCTGTATAATTATTTAACGCCAACGAATCATCATGCGCTGTTTGCTGTATGGGCGTGAACCCGAAGTGATCGGCTTCCGCTTCGGTAAATCCTGGTCAGTTTTTATTCAGCACTCGATCGTCACTTTCTCGAACGGAACTATGCGACCAGAGATTTCGCATGAGATTTGATTCTTTTTTGCTTTATTTATTCGCGCGGATCAAGAATACTTGCTGCGAAGTCGGAATAAATATTTCTTAGCGTCGGATCATAAAGGGGTAATTTCCCCATCTTAGTCCATTTTCAGTTTCTTCTGGCAGGTTTGACGTCGAACGCTAAGTAATTTATGTGGGTTAATAATCTGTGAACAGTGTCGCAAAAAAAAAGTCGCGGAGCGTCTATCGAGGAAAGCCTCCCTTTTTTCTCATTCCTACCGGAAACCGCATTTTCCCCTTGAGTCTCGTTCTCTTCGTTTCTAATTGAATCACTTGTAGTTATTATGTCTTGGTATGGATGGATGAACTCGGTTCGGAAGATAATTCTTCAGTCGGGTTTTGTTCATTTCTTGGAGGTATTGAGATTAGCCCTATGCGTTTTCAGTTGGTTTGTATTCAGGAAGGATCTTGTCGAGCTGCTGGCGGTCGAGTATAGCCAGAGCTCGGGAATAGTTTCTGCCTATCCTGAATCGACTCGCTGCTGGGCTGAAAGATCTCTCGTGTCCCAGAAACCCTCATGCCACGTGGCTCCTGTTCCCCGTCGTTAAGCGTTCTTCAGGTCGTGTTGCCGAGGGAGTACCTGTGGCGACTCGAGGGTAGGAGGATTCATACATTATGAAATACGTGCATCAATGAATTTTTTCTGAGAATAAACTATGCCTCCGATAAGTCCAGGTGCGCATGTTGTTTTTACTGCTGCTGCTGCTGCTAGAACTATTTCCGATGGAATCGATGTAAGCTTTCATATTTTCTTGAATAAATCCAAAATCGGGTTACAGTTTTGTGCAAATAATCATACTGCTAGTTATTCAGCAAATGCGGTGTGAGTCGCTGACTTGGAAGTACGGTATTTGCGGACTAATGAGCCAACTCCGTGCACTCATTCAAGAGTACAGTATTAGGTTATCCTGTCAATCGGAATTATCGATTTTATCTGTACGCAGTTCCTCTTCCCAAAGAGCTGGATAATCGGAGATTTGAAAAATTCATCGATGGCTTAGATTCGTTTGGATTCTTGACCGACCTAGATTTACTGTTCGGCTATAAAGATCGTCAACGGGTGTTGGTACCTTTCGGTTTGATTCTTTACATGTGAAGGGTGAAAACGACATGGAGTTGAGCTTGGATTCTCGCCAATACGAAAGTGGAAAACATTCGTTAGGGAAAGAATAGCCGAGGACTGCATTCATACGAAGTCAGAAACATTTGACATGACGATTTATGAATTGGGAATTTTAGCATATTTTTCAGAATTTAACATTAATTCTTGGAATTTGCCTGCCTAACGCAAGCAGTACGCCGATATTACTGAACCCTATTGTATGAAATTGTATAGGTCTAGTCGCATTGCTGAAGCATTGAACTGCGATGACGTAGTATGGATTCGGATTTATTTAAGCGTAGAATGAATGTTACCTGAGCGGCCGCTTCGTCGATGTCCGTGGACACATGGGAAATGTCACCGTTTATAATTCTCAGCCTGTGTAAATCCTAGGTCATGATTAATGAGAGGAATCTGGGAAGATTTTTTTTTTTTCAACGAACGAACGATGGAGCTGTTAATGGACGCCGTCCGTGAGAAGCTTATAAACTCTCCCGTGCCCGCCCAGGCGAGAGAAATCAATCTCTCGATCTGACCTTTGAACTGGTCGATGAGGTTATGTTGAATTCGAATGGCCGAGGTCATCGCGGAAGGGATTTTCGGAGTGTCACAGAGAGAATGGCGACCGGTAACTCCTCGGCAAGTCCCGAGTGGTTAAGGTTGATGTTTAGAATTGGTTCACGCGGGAAATAAATGCGAAGCACAGTACAGAATTCCAATTTTTAAATTTAATTTTTACAACTTTCTGGAATGCGCTACGTTGTTCGCTCTCACCTGATCGCCTACTTCTCAGGAATGAGTATTAGCCGATTTTTTTCCTTCATCGAAGAATTCTATCGTAGCTGTTTCTTGAGTTTACGGCTGAGGTGCGAAGGTGATCATTGATTGTATGGGTTACTTCAGCAATTGTCCCGAGGTGTTGAACATTTTTCTTCCCTCATCCGATTTCTGAATCAATTGTGGCGTTCCGAAATTTGCCTTGAGCGCGTACGCATAAGTAATGGGGTGCCCAAAGAGGGCCTGACGTCAAGTACGAATACTGTATTTCAGCAGAGTAAGACGGCGGCTCCCTCTAGGATCGACGGGTGGAATAGCCAGACGTTTCCTTTGTGATACTTCCAGGGATGAGGGAAATCTAAAGGCATATTTTTCGCTTTTCCCCTTGCCGTTTACCCGTTGAACTTCCGCGGGTTGGTTCAGCTTCCATGGAGGATAACACGCTACTTTTTTCCACAGTTAAACGCTCGTTGTCTAATGCTGTGTCCCAGGAGTACCAGATGTACTTCCGGGTTTTCTTTTGTTATACTAAAAAAGTAATTTTCGTTGAATTTGCGTTATTTTCCCTTGGGTTTTCTAGTCGTTACGTATTACTTCCCGGAAGTCGCGAACAGTCCATCATACGCATCCTGCCGCTCACCACACTCTTTTTTCCAACGCATGTAGAAGTGATGAACATGGCCTGTCTCAAATCTGTGATCTAGTAAAGCCAAATTTTACAATAGGAATGATTCTTGCATTATTAAGGCATTTAAATTTTAATACGTGAGTTTTCAAGTAACGATATATTTTAACGTGATTTCCTATAAAAAGAAAAAATACAACTCTTGCGTCACCTTATCCGTCAGTTCCATTCGAGTGAGGTTCAATGTCCTGTCAACTGACTCCAATGCATTTGAAATCTTGTGAATCACTCGAAACAATACTGATCACGGAGCTCTTTCATCAAGTTCATTGGGTACCTAAATCGTGCCGAGAAATCTACAAACCATTTTGTAATTAATGCCACGACTCGTATGAAGCAAGCTTCGTGTTGTTTTAAAAAAGTTTATTTTCAATTACAGTCTGAACATAAGGAAAATGTTTCTCCGACAAGAACGATTACAGTCCTCACATAGACCCTTAATGAAACAAAAATGCAGTATCTGGAAATGCATATTCGCGCATAGGGTCTCAGTATTTGTACTTCAGGTTTTTATTATTATTTATTTTTAGTTGTTGGTGTGACGTACACCCAATGAAGATTGGGTGCACTCCATGATTCTTTTGAACTTGAAAGGATGAAAATGAGGCATCAGCCTTCGCAACTTTCGTTTGGAAGCTATTTTAGTTAGGTTGCATTGATGAGGGTTACACCTTAAGAGCTCTCGTAGAATTTCCGCCACAAATTCTCTTGTCATTCCAGGTCGAGAAAATTAATCCGAGTCTTCGATAAATTTATACCATATCAAGTCCGTTGCGTAATTCTGCTCATTCCTGGGGTAGTGCCATGCGTACGTTTTCAAGAATGTCGGAGCCCCGCAACCTGTGGGGATAAATTAGCTTCAGCATTCCTTATATCGATATTTCGCGATATGCGGCGCCAAACGCACGCAGTGCGCGCGGGATGCAGTGAGGCTTCGAAATGGCGGTTATTTCGGGAAACCTAGGCTTGGAGCCAGTTTTCGCACTCGTTAGGTTGGACTGCGATCTGGAGAATTTTTCCATTCGTGTCAAGCCAGGTGTGGCATCGATTCCGGGAAAGCGAGAGATGTAGCCACCGATTAGCTTGATTGCCCCTCCGCGCTTTGAGAGACGACCGTATATTTTTAGTCTTGCTGTACAGTATTTCCTGACTGAAGCAGTGCCAAAAACCTGCGTTTCATGAGCATTTTCATGCATTCATTCCGCGCCCAGAGTTCTTGCATTTTCATACTCTTGCGGTTATTGACAATGTAATCTCTCTGGGTGTTTCTCTCTCCTTCAGTCTCTGTACAAATCATGCAGGATGAGGAGGATGATGAGGTATTTCTTTACATGTTTTGTACAGTAATTGCAAGTTGCCCCGTCAGTTATCCATGTTATCCATGAACACGACGCTTTCGTTGCTTTGGTAAGGTTAAGAAGGGTACTGCGGTATATGTTGATTTTAAGATGAGCTCATGCTTGACCTGTATCGATCGATAAAAAAAAAAGGTTGAATTAAGCGTTTACTGGCGCTCGAGTCGTGATTTTTCTCTATCCTACTTGTTCCTGGAGAGACCCACGCTCGTTCGTAGTACGATCAGCTTGAAATATCTTCCGCGAGATGCCACTTGCAGCGCCGTGGATTTCGCGGCTTTCGTGTTGGGTTAACGTAGAACGACACCTCTTGGAAGCTAAAGCAACAGGTTTGGAAGATCTTCGTTTCGCCTCGCGGTGTCGTTCGAGAACTACAGTTCCTCGATTCTTCCCGGGAAGAGACTCGTTTTTCTCCCTGAGATGCCTGAGTCAGCATACCGTAAATTATTACCCTCACTAGTCGAGTATAAAGCTTAAAAAAAAAAGATTTGTCGTAACCTTCGGTATCTCTTTTACTTCAAGTGTGCCGAAGAATTGAACCTTGCGTTGATATTTCGTTCTTAGTACTGTATGTTTTTTCTGAGAAAAAAATAAATAAATCGGGAGACGCCGCGGTTCTTCCGTGCGTTTCGTTAGTACTGCAGCCAAGTGCTCTGGAGTTTCCCGTTCTTTTGTGACGTGATGCGCGAGTCCTATGCTCAGAAGGGACGGAAATCTTAGCCAGTACTGTACAGTATAGTGGTCGAGAAAACCTCGTAGATCCTGCGGTTTGCGAAACACGGAGGACAGGGATTCAGAACCAGGGTACAGCGTTGCGTATGCGAGTACAGTATTCCTAACTTACCGGGTTTCGCTCGCAGCTGTTCCGAGGTTAGTTACATTACCGAAACGTAACAGCATTGCAGCCGGTAAGAAGAGTTCACCGACTCCCCTGACAGGGAAATCGTTGCCCCTGCGTTGAGTTACTCTCCTTTTCTGTCCTCTTGCGCATTTTTAGAAGTGGAGTTCTCTATGTAGCCTCGTGAGATGCTCTCATCGCTTCGAGAGGAATGAATACCCTTTAGTTCCGAAAGTCTCTCCGGACCAAGAGATTGCCCAAATGGAGCAGGGATAAACAATTGTATCTTCGATTAGAAGCCGTGACCTGTCTTAATCGAAGTGGTACATATATTTCCTAGGATTTGAGTCGAACAATCGTGCTCAATTCAGGAGTTCAAATTATTTATACTGGAGCGTTTCACCGGAGCCGAACGTATCAGCTTTCTTTTAACACTGATGTTCAGATTCAATGAATGGTATGTCTATCCAGCTGAAGCGTGGTGTGCTGGCTATGTCGTTGTTTTCTCGTGTGTTTTTCAATTATAGGAAGGGACGAACTCTTTATTGAAATAGTATAACATGTACAGTATTACCATGATTCCAGAGAAAAACTCGCGGTTTTGTCAATGTTGCGAGTTTTCTGTTGAATTTAATTTAGCCCATTAAGTTGAATTCGAACATAGACTGCTGCGACATGAAGTTATTTTCTATTCATCATATTGAAGTTTAAAAACAAAATTTGTTTTAGTCATTCCTTTAAAAACTTTCCGTCCCTGGGTTTTCACCAGGTGCCTTTTTACCGGATAATCTAACCCTACAATGAAAATTATACAGTATGCAACTGATGCTACTTATTACTACATATTCATTGGATAACTCGGAATAAAATCGAACAACCGTGATGACAATGAAGCCCAATATGTGAAATAATTCCCTTAGATGAATAGTCAACGTTGGTTAAGAGAAGCCTCTTAACGTGAAAGTATACAAATACTCTTTTTTCCTCTGTATGAATGTAAATAGGACAAGATTAATCAAAATTTGACGTTAATTGCAATGATTGAAGTCCGGATGATCGGAGTAATATTACTGTGCATGTTTGATTCATTTTATACTACGTATTGCGCAATGCATCGGGATTTTTTCTAGCCATGTGGAACGGGCGGTCTCTCGAATTATCCCGAGTCATAGTGGGTTGCAATTGGATTCCGCACTATTTACTCGCTCAGTTGTAGGAGGTGCGAGTTGCACGAGATGGCGGAACGAAGAGGAGAATTGTTGGACTAAGTCAATCCAACTCAAGGCTCTGCGGCTGTGTAACTCCAAGTGTGGACAGAGTCGGATTACTTTGCGCTGTCGAACGTCCTTCAAGAACTACATTGAACTTGTATAGTTTCGCGGCCGATTTTCTTGACATTTCCGCTGCGGCGTGCGGAAACCAACACGAGTTCTCGGCTCTAGGAAACTTCGGTTGAAGGATTCTATTTATTTTAGGGAAGGTTGTACGTTTTCAAACCTAGGTGCGTCCAATTTTTTTGTTTTTTGTTTTTCAACGATCGCTCTTCGCGTGAACGTGAATCATCGATATGGACGCCGAACCCTGCGTTGCGGCAATTGCATTGCTGTACTAAGCTTTATGTGAGGCGGAAGGTGCCTTAACCTCCATGACATGCTTGGATTTTGCACACTGCTCGAAAGACACGTCCTCACATTTAGCATTCGCTGCATTCCCGAAGCCGGAGGTGCGTGCAGATGCGTTTCGAAGACGGGAAGAGTTGAAATTTTAAAAGCCTCCCGTCAGCGACGAGTGTCATGTCTTCGTTCAACCGTCGGTTGAACTCCAGACTTGTAAGCGGATGAAATCTTCCTGCGCCTGGAATATGTTGCGCTTTGTTTGGGTTGTTTCGTTCGTCCTTGGCCGATGACCAGATTTTCGTATTGCCACGGTTTACCTGCTTTTTCCGCTTTCATGAGATTTTGAGGTTCAAGTAAATTCACATTGGGGGCCTTGATTCTCTTGTTTCGTCGGGACTCTCTGTTCAATACATATCCGTCCTCTATTCGAATACGCGTGTGCAGCTGTTTTTTTTGTAAGAACCAAGACGATTCCGTTATTCCCACTTACAAGGTTCCAAATTGTGAAATATGTGGATCTTGCAATGCATCCTTGATTTCCATAATGTTGTCGAGAATTGTGGGTGAAACTGCGTATAACGCTGGGTGATGACAGTGGTGAAAAAAAAAAACACTCGCCCAGTAACGAAGATAAAAATTACGAAGTAGAAATGTGCGATACAATTGATCGGAGAACACGTGGAAGGCAGGCAAAATTCAGTCATATTTTCTCGAAATTCATTACGGTATAAGCGGTAAGCGTCTGAAATAAAACAATTGCGAAGTAAACTTAGTTCAAGATCTGGAATCTGTTGAAGCGTGCTCTGTCGTCGCTGTGTCGAATGTCACACGATTTTTACGAAGTTTCCGATCATCTTCCTTTCCATTCATGCCAAGCGTGCTTGCCCAGTACTAGTTGAATCATTCTCGGCGATCGGGTTTCAGGCCGATGTCGCTGAGGTAATTCTACAGGAAATGTGTTGTTTCTTCGGGGCACGACCAGCGAGTTCGAATATGTTGACGCGCGTGTGAGGAAGGGAAAGTTGCCTTGTCGTGTTACGTATCCATGCGAAGTCAAAGTTCGTTGTTCTGACATTAGAGAAATTATTCCTAAGAATATGGAAATTTCTAGCTGCCAACTGTTTCCTGCATACTTCCATCGACGGGAGTCTTGCTTGATGGATTTTAAACCTTGAATGAGTCGTGGATGCAAGTACAGTATTCAACATTTCAGCTTTTCATACTCATCGGGGATTTCTGTGAGAAGTCTTCTCTGATAAATCCTTCAAGAGATCGGAATGCTCTAAGAAAATCGCCTGAAGATATTTTCTTTGGAACACATGATATTTGTAATTGTATATGGTCGCTGAGCAATTTTGCGCATGCTTCCTATTTTGACAGCAGCACGTGATCATTTGAATAATGATCGCAAAATTGTATTCCATCAGAAAATATTGGAGCTTTCACGTGATAGATGAAAAAAAGGGTGTCCTTATCGGCACGAAGAAGTTTAGTTCAGTATGCAGAAAAGCGAAAAGGATTACAGTAATGTATGTAAAATACATTAAATTATGATCTGACCACAGTATTGTGTTCGAAGCTTGAAAATGTCTCAGTATTTCCAAGCTCTAGAATTTTCACAATTTAGTTAGAAAAAGAAAGCTTAAAAACTTACTTGGGGTGGCTTGAAAAATTATAGCACTAGCTTTGGAAAAAAATGAGTTACGATGGGTGGCAATTATGTCGGGATGTTTTGAAGTACATGATGTTTCTCACTACGGGTTTTGTAAGGATCATTCCGTGATTTTCCTCAGACTTTTTCAACAGCCCCTCTTGTGCTGGAATCGGACGCTTCGTTTGTAAACCCTATAAGTTTCGTTGTTACATCGCGCTTTCTGCTCCTTCTCTGATCGTTAGTAGGGGCTTTCCCGAAATTAACGGAATCGGCAAGCATTTAGTGAAGACCGGGCCGGTGTCCGATTTTCCGCCTGGTGGAAGGGATTCTGTGTGTCACGGTTGGGGGCCGATTCGGAATTCGAAAGGTGAGGTGATGACCCTTTGGCCCTAATTGTGATCGGTGAGTTGTCGAGCATGAAGAATCTGCTTGTTTCGTGGCTCTTGACCCACTGTTCGGTTGTCTGGGGGAAAGTCCGCGGTGGCGATAGGCTGCAGCAGTTTTCGGTTTGCTTTTTGCCGGAACGTGTAGAGCACTTTTGCGAACTCGAACTTCTTCGAAATCATAGCCCGACGGAACCCCACAAGGAAAACCATCGTTACCTCTCTTGCCAAATTAATTCTTTCAAAATATGAAGTAGTTCCAGTTCGATTTTTATCCGTTTTTCCTGGATTCGCAAGAGGTTGGTCTTCTATCAAGCTGCTCAGCAGTTCAAATTTCAGGCTATCTACGTTTAATCATTTCTTCGTAGATGTTCGTTTTATTAGATGTTGACAGAATTTTCTGTCAGTATAGTTTTGCCTGAATTACTGTACAGGAGCTGTTGGGTGCGGGATTTTTCTTCCTTACCTGAGAGAAGTCAGTAAGTGCGACAAGTCTCTGAAAACAGTTTTTCAATTACCGATTTACCAGTTGCCTACTTTCATATGCCCAAAAAATATTCATCCAGGCTTTAAAAGTCGAGTGAGAGGAAGTCTGTTCACCCGGACATTGAATGACCTGCGGGCCGAGCATATGCATTGTTCAAGGCCTACTAGAAATATCTAACCCCAGCCGCGCAAATGAGAGGAAATACGGTCGCTTTCCGATTCCATTGTTCCAACAATTCGTGATCCTACGTGGGCGTCGAACGACGGGGCAAGGGTAGTCATCGGGAACTTATCTTTTTTGCCGGATCGATCCTCGATGCGGTTCGGAAACAGTTGGCATTCGTTAACTTCGCTGTTAGTCTTGAAGGTTGAGGAGAGCTTGTTCCATAATTTTGGGCCGCGGCGATCGGAAGTGTCATCATTTTGAGTCATTAGGTCTCACGCAGGTCAGTCCTCCCTACCTCGATCCACCTTCCAAACGATCTTGAGAACACTCCATGTTTGATCATTTGCGAGCCCTCGTTTGTTTTTGTGCCTCACCGGCCTCGTCTTGGGACTACGTTCAGTTTTATCCAAGTTTCCTCTGATGACGCTCCGCAGAGCGCTAGCTTCTCCAGACCTCTCTTGTAACCCGAAACGCTCTAGAATGTCAGTGTTAGTGCTACCATGTCCTAACTACTGTACAAAGAAATTCTTGAAATTCTGCAGTTTTTTTTCTTCAGATTATCTGATAAGATAAGAAATGTATCCAGCCATGACAGAACGAAGCCGTAATACTTCCGACGTTCCCAGATACTGTATTTTGAAACGTATTACCCGCGGTAATCAGTCTCAGGGCGAACCGCTGTATTTTACTAAAAAACGAATTTTACAGTCGATTTGCTTCTGCCTTCTGAATCAAAATTTGAGTTTGGTTATCTCAACCCAGTTTATCAGGGTTATACTTCGCTAGACTGAATGTACTGTATATTGAATTGAACAGCAAGCTTCATTTTGCCCTTTGCAGCGTTCACAAGGTTCAAGCAATGTTCCCACACCCAAACTGATAATTCGACAATAATCTAAACTAATAAATATTATGCTTCTTGAATAGATTCGTGAAGAGCCGTTCGCACTCCTGTAATTAATTTTAATCGAGAAATTTAACCAAGTAAATTCTAATTTGTTATGGACGCCGTCGAAAGCCGCCTTTTAATTATCGTTGATTGTATTCTGGTTCCATTCTGATAAGAACCACGGGCTCAAGAGCTGGTGTCAGCGACGTTGGAATAAGACCAGGGGAAATGCGCAGCGGGGCGATTTTAGGGGAGAATGCGTGTACGGCTGGATTGTGGGGAACCATTGACTGTTGTTTACCCTTCGATCTGCCGACGTACGGCTTGCAAGGTGGGGTGGGGAAGACGCGAGCCCGCGCACGCAGGCGTGCCCTTCCAACCTATCCGCACGTTACGGGGGACGGCTAAGAATTCTGGGAACGTCTTCGTCCGCACTACGTAGCTTGTACCCTGTTTCCATAAGAATTATTCATGTTACAAATTCTTACTCCAATACAATGAAATATTTCCCAGGGGTGTTGAATCATGTAAACTTGGAATTTCGTTCCGACCTTCAAATATCGGAGTAGCAACAAAAACGGGAAGCACAGTAATCTCGAGAATCTGAAATTTGGAACTGATTTTATCCATGTGTCCAATTAATTCAGGTATTCTATCTTGTGCTGAACAGAGTATTTAATACAAGATTAAGCCCTATTCAAGCGAAAATGTATTGTAATACGCGAAGAATTGTAGGTATCATGTTGATCATTCTATAGATATAATTGTCCGGGAATGATGCTGGAGATAAAGTGGACCATTATAGCTTATGTTTGCAGGAAAGCATTACAGTACCTTCACTGTAGTTTTTAACTGTCTTCTGTGGGTGACAAGATTACTTTCAAGAAACCTGATTGAAGATGCAAGCGCTCCGTTTTTTTTTTCAATTGTGAATTTTTTTCTGAAAATTATTCAAGTTAAGCAGCTAACACAGGGAATGGTACCGTTCTGGTGTTCAAATATAAAGCCTGTTTAATGGACGCTAAGATTAGGCTTGTTTTTGCTGTGTTTCACATTTGGAGCATGTGAATAAAACCGTAATGTACCGCAATTTCGAAATGAACGAGCAGGTTCTCAATAGTGTTTTGAGGTCTGGTTCATTCCCAGGTTATCGAAATCTCGACTAACGCGGATGCTTATGGAAGGGTTGGTAGGAATGAGAGGATGGGGTTTTGAATCTTCTAAGCCTAAGTGTTACGTCTGGTTTGGAATTGCTGGGATGTTTTTTCCCGTCTGCACGTAAGATACATGTACAGTACTTCAGGTTCATTACCGACGGCGTTGAAAGATGTGCTAACTTTTCGCCACTGTGAAGCGCGGTCATTTTTGATGTGCATCGGTTCCCCGGAAAGTTGAGTATATCTCTCTGTTTCTGTCCGCGTTCGCGCAAGGCCTGGATGAAGGCGCTCGTCTTGCCAAGCGGCGGTCAGAAGCTGGTGCGTCTCCCGACCGCGTTGCCGCCACTCTTCGTGAAGCCTGGGTTTGAGGCGACTCGTCTTTCGCGCAAGTGAAGGCCGACGGAGTGGCGCGCCGCTTGTCTGACTGTTGCACCCTTGGTTGTCTCTTGGTGAGGCACTCATGTTTCTCATTTCCCCTCCCCCCGTCGTGTATCCCCGAAATTGTGCGCACCGCGGACGAAGTGGAGCAGTGTCAGTGTGCTCTGCTGACTAGTGAAAGTTTTTTTTTTTTCACGAAAAGCGGGAGGAAACTTCTCAGGAAACGTAGATTATTGTTCAACGGTTTCCCATCGAAGGAACGGATCCGCGAAGCACCCGGGCGATTGCCAACCGAAGTTGTGTTGGTGGCGTGTTGATAGATTTGTGACTATCGATGGCGCATTCTTCCCTGGAGACAGCGAAAGATCTTCACCTTTTGTTATCCCGATTAGCATGTCTTTCCCTGTCCGTTAGTCTCGCATAAGGCTCAAGAAGAAAGTCGTTTGGCCGAAGTGAAACGACAGGTTTGACAGGTTAACTCGCAAATGTTGAATGGACAGAAAATGGAAGAAAACCTTCAATTTCTTCGTTGTAGGAGCGAGAATGTACTGTATCTTGTCCTCGTGATTGACAGCATGTGGGCGTCTGGGTAATCAGTGAGAACTTGCATCACGAAAATTGCGCATGGGATGAATACTTCAGAAACCATAACCTTATGATTTATTTAATTTTAATGAAAATAGTCTCGTTTCCCAGAAAATTTTCTGAGACGTAATCTTCCTTTGCGTATCTTTTAATGGTTCCTTCAGATGTGTGTTTTCAAAAATTGTAGTTGTACAGTACAGTACTGTTGACGTATGGCTGGCTGACGGAGATGGGCAAGAGCTAAAAAGCTAGACCACTCGATAAGAATCTTGGCGGTCTTGGATCAGTTTTTCTTGACTTTTGAGTAAACAAACGAATCTCGATGGTGTTCTCAAGTTACTCACTTCCTTAATCACTTGGTGCCATTGTGAAAAGCTATTTTGGAGAGAATGACATGTTGGGGAAATTTCTGCACTGGTGCCCTTATCCACTGGATGAGTACCACCCCATCAAACTGTTGGCATGAAGGTTAATTCGGCCTTCCGATGGCGTTCTCTGCACTTGGGCAGGTAGTTGTCCATCTTGTTTTCACATTATTTGACCAGCATTCAAGAAGGGGCGTTCTCATTGATTTGAATCTAATTAATCTCTTTAATGTCCGTGGGCAGAGGTGTCCGGGTGAGAATACTGTACAATATTTCTGTATCCGCAGTGCCGTGAACTAATGCGGTTAATGGGACCGGTTGCCATGTTATGAACATCTATCTCGTTGAGTGATGTAATCATGAGAATATGGAATTGAAGTTTGCCAGGATTCAGATTTCCTGGAGCCCGTGATGCCAGTCAACTTGACGGACAATGAAAATCTTCTGCTTTCAAGACAATGTAACTCGGATTTTGCGGTGCAGGAAATCGTTCTATAGCTAGATTTACTTCACCATGCATAGCAATTAGTGACTTAGGTCTCGTTACCCCAACGGTTTTACCGTTGATCTTCGGTAAATAATGTACCTCCCCCCTGTTGCATGACCTTTTTTGCGGATTCACGTGCTGGTGCAGTTTACATGATGGATGGCTTGCGGTTTCGTGGCGTTGGAGTGAGTCATACTGCAGCGCGCGAAGAAGAATGAAAAAAACGGCGCGAATGAATGAAGCCTCGTGGCACAATCATCATTCGGTCTGGACCCGATTTATTATTACTCACTGCTGGCTCCCACGCACGCGTGATTTCGGGTGATTTTTCCGCCTGAGGCTTTCTTCCAAACGCTAGCCCTCCAGTTTCCGGCATTCGGACATTTTGTTGCGCGTTCCCTTTCGCCGAGGCTGATTCATTCTTCTGAGGTGTGTCCCAGAAGTTTGGTTCAGTGATCCTGCCGGGCCGGGCCGTCCGACGCTTGAAAGACGTTGTATTGCCCTCCTTTCCTTCGTTACCATGCATGCACCGTTGTACGGATTTTCCTTTCGGGATTGCGGAGGTGACATGCGCAAATTTCTTCCGGTGAACAATTCCGGGAGCACTGGCGGAAAAATGGGAGCGAACTTCGTTAATCTTGTTAACAAAGTTCGAAAATTTTAAAATATTTTCCGCGCTTCTAATAGCTTTGTGGCTTCAGAGCGAGGTGAACAGAGCACTAGGATTCGACGGAGGAAAAATCGATTGTTCGGGAACTCCGCCTGTGCCGTGGATGTGTAGAACGAGTCGAACGCGGGATATGCGTTACTTGCACCTGTGTGTTTGGTTCAACGGTTGTGCTGAGCTAACGGGAAATGCCCCCGGATCGGTATGGTGGTATCACCTTTTCCCCTATGAATGTTACATATTCGTAAAACAAGTACAGCACGGTACTGGACATTTTAAATTTTCTGTCTGATGTCTGTTGTATACTGTATTGAAATTTTTATTTGAATGGTGTTCAAACTAAATTAATACTTTTAGATAGCCAATTTTATTACTGTATATCAGGAATGCGTGTGGATTTCCGTACACTGATGTATTCGGGGATCTCCATGCACTCAATTGTTGATTTCTTCCACGTATGAGCATATAATATGTTACGATATGCAAAATTTATGCATTTATGATGATTCTTTATTGTTTTTATGTTAGCATTGAGCATGATTGATCTATCTTTGTCAGTACAATAGGTGAGGATGCAAATGCAGAGAATTTGGGGTTGGGGGTCGTCTCGTTGCAGATTATCTGCAGTCGAAGTTGTTCATAAACTTCATGATTGGATGCATCGGACAAAATTTTCACTATTCTCCTAGACCAATGTTACTTCAAATACTGTATAAGCTTCCTTGCATATTTTAATTGAATATTGTGCTGATTTAAAGCTGGTTGCGTTTATTTTTTGGGGATTAGAGGAGTGATGGATGTTGAACTTTTTTTCAATTGTTCTTCGCACTCATCGTGTTATTCTGTCGTCAAATGACGTTAAATTTGGTCCTGTGCAAACTTATTTTATTGCCAAATTCTTATTTCTTTCAGCCTATGCTTGGGTTTCTCTGGAATTTGCCTTGTTCTTTCGATTTTTGTTGACCCGAATCGGTCACGAGGCAAAGGTGGTTCTGGGAAAATGGTTTTTTCTGGGTGATGTAAACATTTTTCAGTGGAGCTCGGTAGTTTTGATAAAAGGGGGGGGGGGTTAACTACGGTTCTTTTTAGCGCTTGAAGTTGTTGCCCGTCTGATCCTGCTCCATAAAATTTTCTTATAGCATCTGCAGGATCTGAGTGAAGAGTTGTACTGTATTTGAGTCCGAGGGAACTGGGGTGAGGAGGAATCGTTTTACTTGCCGTGAAATGCGGAATCCCGTGTTTCATCTCATAAAATATGGGATTTCATGGAAGCGTGATTTCCAGCTGAAAGTGCGAATTTTTTCAAAGCTCTTGTGAAACGTCTGCCAGTTGTGGCGCGGCCTTCGCGGGCACGTTTTATGTTGCTCTTACAGTTCGGTTGTGGCAAATTGCCGTGGACACGGTTCCGACCCTATGGGGAGGGGGGTTGAACACGAAGTGCGGTCCATGGTTGCTCCCGTGTACGTTGCTTCACTGGTTGCTGACGGCGTGGCGTCCTCCCGTACATCATTTCACAAGCCATGTTCTGGTACCTGGTGAATGACTTCGTGATGAAACAAGTCTGAAGTGTCTTTGTGATCAAATTAAGATTTTCCCCTTTCCTCGTTGAGGGACCGGTGTGTATCAGAGCCTGCCTGCGCAATAGCGCTCAGTCAATGGTGTTTGGATAAGTGTGCGAATGCACAATGCAAAGTATTGTTGTGAGGTTGAGTTGTCCCTCCCCTTGATTAAAACTGCCGTGTCTGCATTTCTGAAAACGAGCTGAGAGTATGTCACGAGGACTGACGTATTTATATGTATCTGAGCTGACGTAGTGTGTCTTGGTTTGTGACGAACGATCTCCGCGGAGTACGTAAATTTATCTTTGGCGGTTGTTTGTTTGAGCTGTCCTTAAATTCCATTCGTGTGCCTTCTAATCCAAATCTAAGGTACGATACGAAGGTTACGGGATTCCCGGTTGGAATTGTTAGAAAAGGCATAAAGAATTGTTTAATACTGTAGGCTTTCGCATAATTTGGCTGTTCTGTAAGTGTGTTGTTTATATTGTGAGTGAAGAAAGTCTGTTATTCTGTTGGGTCAGGTTAGTTTGCTTCTGGGCTCGGTTGGGTACTTGGCAGTCCTCGCTGCAGCTCATTGAAGAATATTGGAGCAATTTGTGGGAAAGCGATCAGTTTCAACGTGGTACTTCAAACTGTACCCCTGATCATGATGATGATGATGCGATCCTGGTGAACGAACGTTCTGTCGGGGAACGCGCATCCGGAAAAAGACCTTGCGCCGGAGCACACCGCGCCCCGGCAGGCGATTCGGTTCCGCTTGCGCTAACGCTCGCCGGCTGAAGGTCTCGGGGCTGTGAAGCGGCTGTTGGCTGCTCCAGGGATGAAGTTCGTTAGTCGGAAATTCGTCGGGGGGCCCCGCTGATGAGTCATGTAAACGCTGCTCCGCGGTCTGACGTATAGTGCAGTAAAAAAAATTTTTACGTTCTCTCGCGTGCAGTGTGGTGCGCGCACTGGTTGCTGCACATGCTGAGCTGTCGACTTCCTTGCGTTCGTCCGCGAAAAGAAACACCTGTTTCCAGTGGGATTTCTTTCTTCTTCGTCGTGAATTTAGTCTTTTGTGCACGATTTCTATTTCTCCGAGTTGAACTGATTCCATGGGGGTAATCGTTCCCCAGTTCCTGTCTACGCGCGGAAGTATTTTTCTTCCATCGCCTCGTTTCGTTCGGTTTGTTACGCAATGATGGTGATTTGGACCGTATTTAGACCGCAATCGAGTTGAAATCGGTCCAAGCTACGGCGATAACTTCCGTGGCGTCGTCCGAATGAACCATTAGTGATTTTCCTGTAGATGCGACGGTTAGCTTTTGCCCCAGAACATCGCAATTCATGTTTATGCAGTAAATCTTGACTTAACCCTGTTGAAAACTTCTCATCTTCATGAGAACATTTGCGATTGCGCTGGTCTAGATTTTACTTAATCGTGTGCTGTTGTGAGTTGGTGCTATTTGCACCGATGAAGAAAAAATACTGTAGTGTTTTTTTCTGTTTCATCTGGTGTCCGAAGTCTTACGATTTTACTTTCTGTTGATGGTGCCCACTTTTCCTATCGTTTTATTGCTTCTGTTGTGGTCCGTTCGATTATTTATTTGGGTTAGAATTTAGAGTTCGATAAGATTTTCGGTGTTCAATGCTGTGTTTATGTATTGGATGCTATGTTTGTTTTAGGTCAGATTACTTTAAATTCGTGATGATTGGCTTGGTTTCGAATTGAGATGCCACTTATCTGTTCTTCGGAAATCCATGATGGAAGTGTGAATGAAAAGAATTGTATCGAGTTTCGAATCGGCAGGGTTTTCAAAAGCAAGTGATAGGAACGTGTTCGCAATTCCTTCCTTTGGTGACCCTCTTGCCGCGGTCCCCAGCGTAGAGAGTTTGTTCGGGAAATCGGTGGAATGTGTGTCGCGAGATGGCATAGTGAAAATTCTTGGGAATGTCGCGGTAGCTGATATTTCTGAGTTTGTTCACGATAGCGAATGCTTGCGGGGACTGTCGTGACCCTCAGTATGGCTGTTCGCCATGCGCGGCTGCGTCTGGAGCGTGTCGTTTGCTCGGATCGCGAGCGCATCCTGTGTGATTCAGTTTCACTACATCCCGTTGGCAAGGGGCGTCTGGTACCGCGGCAGAAGCTTCGTGTGCTTTGTAGCTGTCGCGTATAAGTTTTTGCCGCATATGGCGTCCTCGAACACGATGCAGCTGAGCAGATTTGAATTCAGCGGGCTCTCATTGATTGTTTAAATCTTTTTTCGAAGTATGATCCCCCTGTGTAAACTTCGGATCGTTCATTGAAATGTTCGCTTTTCTGCGCCCAAAAGCTCGATCGTTGGAAAAAGCGAAGTGTGGAAAAGGCTGGCTTATCTTCGTGTGACCGGTCGTGTTCCCTGTCGGTCCGACTCTCGCGATTTGAATTTGGGGCATCAGTGACCGTTTTCATGCCCGAGTGCTTTCAGCTGGGTAGTGATGTCCCGAGAATGCTGTCGAAGTCAGTTTTATTTTTTACAAGAAAGCATGAAGTTGAAGTCTACCGTCTGACTCCATGCAGACATATCTAAACTCTTTTCCGGTTAAATTCTCCAAAGAAAGCGTTCTTCTCATAAGGTTGCAGGTGAGGTGATTTGCTCCGGTTATCGATGATCGAAAGATAAATATCAGGAGTACTTTCCATAGTTCGGATCCTTCGCGACATTGTGGTATTAATTGTATGAGAATCCGTCAGCTCCATGTTCCGAACTTTGCGGTAATTGATATGCTTGAACGAAAGCATGAATGTGAACTGTCGAAGAGTACGGTTGTGAGCGATATTTTTTCGCAAAGCCGCGAAGTGCATCCCCGTGTCTGGGGTAGACTCCGTCGAAGCGGGGCTGGCCTTGCGTTTCAAGCGGGAGAATCGAACCGGAAGACCGGTTCGCGTATTTTCCTCGCGTCAGTGCAAGTATTCGCGCACCACGAACATTGGCGCAACCCATGGGCATGAATGGAAGTATGCGATGGCGTGTGAAGCTGCGGCGGAGGCTTCTGGGAGGCATTGGCGGGTCAGGCTCGTCGTCGCAGTCCTGCATCGATGAGTTCTCGTTCGAGAGCTTCTCTCCCGCGTCAGTAGCTGCCGCGAACAATGGACGACCGCCGCCGGTCGGCGTTCGCAAGCGAACCGGCTTCATGAGCGTGCTGGATCTGAGCCAAGCTGGGCTAGACTCAGTGGGTAAAAAGCCTGCTGCGCAGCCACAGAAGCGCGTTTCTGCGCCCGGAGAGTTCAAGCCGCCTATTCCGAAGCCGGCGCCGAAACTACCTCCGCCGAAGCTTCCACCGCCATTGTCTGAAGCTGGCGTAAGAAACGGCGCGAAGCCGAAAAATCCTGCTCCGTTGCCCGCACGCAAGAAAGCGGTTGTACCTCCATTTTCAGTGCATTTTTCACGCCGTTATCCCGGTGCGGCAGCTGAAGCACCTGCTCAGAAGCAATACGTGCGCAAGCCAAGTACGTAGTCGATCTTGTATGATCGGCAATACTTCGTGTGAATTTCAAGTCTTGACGATTTGCGCTTCGTCTGCAACCTTTCGGCATTTGAATGTTCTACCATAGCTCTTACTTTTCGACCAGACCGATTCATTGAAGGTCCGTAACCGCTTTGTTGTACCAAGATCCGAACTGCTAGTGTCCTTGGAGTCAAGTACTTCACTTGCATCCACGCGATTGTTGCCCGCGTGCGAGCGTAATACGATAGCCGGGAAGCGAACGGTGTGGACCGCTAAGAAAGAACAATAAGAGAATATCTGCGAGAAAACGGATTCTGGTCCGAACTCAAAATTGTGGATCTCGGGGTTTTTATCATATTTTTTTTTGGAACGGTTTGGCCTGTAATGTAGTCGAGTACCTTAAATATTGGTTTCGTTGCGTTAGTGCAGTATTTTTTAAAGCTTACAACTATTTGTTTTGAAATTCCTCGAACAATTCTTTGATATTTTTTCATGTATCGTAAACATTTTTGCGCATACCTGAGAGAATAACTTTCCATGTTGAATACGGTATACATACATGTTAACTACAGTATATTGTGAAGCTTGAGTCTAAATACCTCTCGATCGTATGATCAGTGTTCTGTAATGGTCCGTCTTCTAGCATTGAATGCATTTACATTAGTTCCCTCCGCTTGACTAAAAAAAAACTTCTTCTTCACTTCAATTTCTATGTCGCTGAGTTTTGAGAGTACCATGAAGTAATACTGTAATCGCAGACCCAGAAGCGGTTTTCACCCTCGTTTGCGAGGCAATGGTCATCGTAGCAACTTCGTGGTGAGACTCGGTGAAATTCCAAAATAAATTTTCTGTAACATAGCAAATTTCTGTCAGTTGGTAGAATTGCGACGTGTATTAGCCGGCGATGGTTATTGAATTCTTTCACAATATTTTGAACTATGTTTCGTGTTATGTGTAATAAAATCTAATAAAATTAGATGCGCCGAAATTATATTGAATGTTGCGTCTTTATTCCCTTACGCTGTAGATTTCGGAACTGAGGATCTAGTTACACTGTAGAAAGTGGAATACAGTACCTACTCCACTGTTGCCAAGTCAATCTTTTTCTTTTCTTTTTTATGACGCGCTGTGCGCCGTATCGAGTTCTCTGAGTTGAAGAGGATCATATTCTCGCGTTGTTTACAGGACCGGAGCTGCTTTGTGTATTAGTCGGGAAATTAATTGATGGCACTCTTGGGATGTTCCTGCATTGTAATCTCGGGGTCTGAAAGAATCTTTAACGAGTTTCTGAAAGATTTCTATCCCATTGCACCCTTCGATTGCGGCATCTTTCTCCGGAATGAAAAATCGAATCTGCGGATGAGATCATACCGCGAGCCTTGATTTAATGCATTTTTTGATATTTTTCAACAGGTGATAAACCGGGCCCCTCTGGAGCATTCGGCAGCCGAAAATCAGAACCTCCAGGAAATCAGGCAGCCGACGACGCTCACAAAGACACGCCGGATGCCCACCCAGCTCATTCCAAACCGCATTTGGATTTCTCGGAAACGTGAGTACTGGGATTCTTCTTCATACTGTAATGAATTCACCTTGCCTGTTGCAATCGTCTTGAGGGCGAAACCGGGTGTAGGGATATGTACACTGTCGTCCCTGGGCATAATGTCGGACCTAGCTTGTCAAATCAGTCCGTTCGGGGGAATTTTAGGCATTCGCGTCGCATCCGGTTCATCGTTCTTCCACGTAGAAGGTCGTGACCTCTGTCATCAGGCGCATTTTCGGGGGAAATAATCCGTTCAAGCTTCTTGGACGAACTATTGTCTGCAAATTTCTGAACTTCACTTGAAAGTGAACATTTTTAGAAAATGTCTAAATTTAATTCGAACTCTCGTCTGTGTTACAATAATGGACCGTTTGATTTCCGAAGAGTTACTGTGCCGTTGAAAATTTTGCACATGCATTCCTATACTGTATCACGCAAGATATTATTCCTCTCAGCCCATTCAATATCAAGGTCATTTCTTGAGAGAAACGTGGTGAATTAGCGTTTTCCACCGCTATGTAACCTTTGGATATTCTCTATCTTCTGTCTCAAAATTTTTAGCCAATCTTTCAAACAGAACACATGTTCTTCTGAATTTTGCGTTGACTCCTAAATTAAATGCAGTATCTTCAGACTTCTTTGTGACGCGGGTCCGTGTTTCTTGGGATGGTTATCGCTTGAATAGAGCGGATGTAGCGCATCCTGGCCCAACTGGCGAAGTTCTGAGTTCCCTGCGCGTCGTTCTTGGGAAGTTCCGCTGGCAAACCAGTTTGTGAACGCAGCGGTTGGGTTATGTCTTTGGTACTTGGTTCCTCTTTCCTGTGTTACGTGCATTTCAAGTGTCGCGTTAGAGCATCCCGACGCGCGAAAGGGGGCGACTTCCAATGACCTATTAATCCAGTACTTGGCGAAATGGCAACATCTTCGCGCCTTGTTCTCTAGAGAATTTCGCTTTGAGAAACTTGGAAAATTTTGCGCGCCAGTCAGCGGTGCGCCAAGAAGGAAGTACGGTACAGTACAGTAATGATCCCAAATATCGCGCTCCTTTTCATTCATCAGTTATTCCTACTTTTTGGCGTAGTATATGGAAAGAAAACCAAAGGCTGTGAATGGGAAGTATACTGTAGAAACCTCACGACGTGCAGTACTTTACTCCAATATCTGAATGGAGAACGTGATTGTAGTCCTTCGAAAAGTTTCGTTATTAGTCTCAAAACAGTAATATCTTGAGCAATCCGTGCTCGTGGGTATACAGTACTGTATGTGTGTAGAGTTTTTTTTTTTACGGTGCACTACACCGATGTCTTTACGAGATGACGAGGTGTTGTCTGATGAAATTTTTAAAAATTCGATCCTTTATCGTGTAAATCGAGAACTTTTTTCAACGATGCCGAATTGCGACGATAAATCTAGCTATCCTGTTCAAATACTTTCATTGCTCCATGTTGCAATCTGAAATGTATCGGCCACATACAGTGCTCTGGTGAATTTACTTCTGTTGAACATAACGTACAGCTCTGTCTGCGCTTAGGGCCACTTGTATTCGGGTAATGTGTATTCGGGTCACTGATGTGATGCTAAGAAATCTGTAGATATACTCATCCACTTTGAGTACTTCTTCGTACGAAATGTTACTTCAGACTTATGCAAAAATCTCCGAGCAGAAAGAAATTTTTGTATTAGATGTAAAATATCCAGGATGATAGACTACTCTGATTGGACATGAATACTGTACAGTATGTTCAATTTCTTCAGTTCAGGTCGAAAAGGTGTCAATTTTATTGTATTCTTAAAGAGATCAAGAAAATAATTTTCTGTCGGCAGTCTCACGTTGGTTTAGAGACGTTGTTTGAGAACTAGAAATGTTTTACCAAGCACCAGAACTCCAGGAGGATCAACAGAATTTGTTTTTCCTGTTCAGTGAATGATATGTGGTGTAACATTGTAAAAATCCAACCGCCACTCATGAAAATATTTTAGATTATATCGTGCATGAGTGGTCCTTAAACATGGGTATTCTTATATTCGTCCCACGAAAAAATCCATGGGATTTGAATGGAACTGAAGGATTCGTTCTCTAATGTGAACGCATCCCCTGCGTTATGCTCACTGTACTATGCCCTGAAGTCTTATTATTTCTGTTCATGCTCATGACCTTTGCCCCGGCGCCTAAAAATCATTTTTCGAGAGGTAACCGGGAAGAGGCCAGTGCCCTCAGCGCAAGGAGAATATTTTGAATGGACGAATATGCAATTTGGCATGTTCGAATCAGAAGCTGAATTGACTGCTCCGTTTTCATCTTTCAAATCCCTCGAGTGTGAAATTAGTCGGCCTTCAATTTTCGCATAGATGTACCGATGCGTAAACACACTGTCTTGTGGCAATCGGTCTAGAAAGTGACCTTGACTTTTTTTATAAATGGAGTACTTTATTTTCGCGCCTTCAGTGGCAAGAACTTGAAGGTTTTTTTTTTTTCTTTTTGCTGGGTTAATTCAGGAAAAAGCGCATTTTCGAGCTCCTAACTTTTGGAAAGCTAGAAATATTTTATGTCTGATTTTCATGGTTTGCCGCCGTGAATCCGGCAGTTTGCCAGGAAATTCTCGTGTATAACTTCACAGAATCCTGATTTGAAAGACGAAAAAGAAGTTGTGGACGTTTCCAGCTGTTGTCTTGGGCCTGTTTTTTTTTTTCGGAGTGCAGAAACTTTCGGGAGCAGATCAATTACTTCAACTCGTCTATCAAGAATAACGATGTCGTGCAATTCTTTCAACTTAAGTGTTGGTAACAGTATTTTACTTATTTATCCACTCTGTTTTGAGTCTTGATCGTTCCTTCGAGCTATGAAAGTCGTATTTTTTTCGATTGAACTTTTTGGTCCGACCTCAACTCATAATATGAATGCCTGTGTAGTACTGGTGCATTCCAGAAGATGTGGAGTCGACCATGAATTCATTTTCTTCAAAGAAATGCATTGTTCGAGGACATCGGTGACACCTTTGAGAGATCTGCTTTGAGACGTGTGCCAGAATTTGGGGAGTTTCTTCGTCGTTTGGTCCAATTTTCGCATGCCTGTTTACTATTGAATTCAGAATTCCGTCGGGATTTTCGAGGCTTCGAAAAAGGGGGGGGGGGGAGAGGCAGCCAGGAGAATTTATTCAAATCCAGCTTCAATTAACGGCTATCCGCGCCACGCGGTTATGATTCCATCAGACGAACGCACAAGCGCTGGTCGTCCACTCTCAGGGTCATCCTATGTCGTGTCTCAGTAACGTTGTGGTTGCCGTAATGCGTGCGACTGACAACGCATTCCGTCAGTTGTCCTAAATTGTGATACCGGTAATACATTAGTTCATTTTAATAAATCCAGGTAGAGCTCGTCTGATGTTTCATAATTTGCACGGCAGTACTCGTGTGTACTGCCAAATTCGGATTATCCGGACTTCGATTAACCATGCCTACATTTCGCCTTTTTTAATTGAGGGGAGTTGAAGCGTCCTTTTAAATTGCTTAGCTGTATTTCCTTTCTAATCAGCATCTTTGAATACGTGGGCAAAGGCACCCGATCATCAGCTCGGATAATTGTAGGTCTGTTGTGCGTAGTTTCTGATTTTTGGCGTTTTACGGAAAGCTACTATCTTAAGCCGTGGTGATCTGTGAGAATACTTTTATCCTCATTTTTGAATTGTTCATCATGAATTTGTTTCATTTTTTGAAGACATTTTAATCGAGTTTACCCTTCAAATGTTTAACCTTGTTCTGTTAAAAGTCGTGATGTCGGCGCGAACAAATTCCTAATACGTCTTGCCGGGAGTGAGCAACCCTTGAAGCTTTCTGGAATTGCCATTGGAAACAAACTTGTGACGCGTGGGCATAAGCGGTTCTTTGATTCTAGAAATCGCACGTTTAAGCTTTGAAATTCTGGAGTCGTGACCTGGTTGGGTCGTCAACGAGTTGAATGTAAGTTTACTGTTCACGATTCGAGCGTTGCGTCACGAGGAATTCTTGATACTGAAACTGAACATCGGAAAGAATGTTTACTTTCGCACTCTGTTATTGCCGCATCACGGTTGAATCCAATCTCATGCCTAAGAAACGTGGTCCTATCAGTTGATCCCCTCCGAAACTTCGGGCAAGGGAAGAACAGCATTTCATTTCTCAAAAAATTTCTCAATTTCTGGTAGACGTGTTAGAACGGCCGCACCATGCCAGTTATCGGTCAGCCACTGAGGTAAATGCAAAATTATTTCTCCGCGGAACTCGGGGGCACACACGTTCGCTGACTGATTTCCCTTTTCTTTTCTCGTTTTTTTTTATGTATTTCAGGTTCCGCTCCACCGCCCGGAGATCCAATACTTCCATCAGCCGTTCCGAAAGCTATAGAGAACGTCAGAAAGAGGTGAGTTGATTGAACAACAATCCATGGATTTTGCTACCAGCGCAGTTGATGAAAAATGCGGGTGACTGGGTCTCGTTTTTTAAGCTCAGCTTTCATCAGAAAACTATTGTGGTATTCTTCACTATTTCCCAATGCTGAAGCCTACATTCAAATTATCGGATAAATTTTGGGCACACGGTATCTTTGAATATAAGCTGTGCTATACAACAATACGACCTTGGGAGCATTTTGGACTCGTATTCAACATGTTTAATTCGCACTACAGTTGCGAGAAAAAACGAAGAATAGAATAAACTGTCCTACTTATTGGACAGTTACTGTACTGTATCATACTCTCTCTGTCTTGTCACACTGCTTCCTCGATATCGGTTTGTTGAATAGATAAGTTTCAAAATGTGACGATCAAGATATAAACAAATGACAATTTGGAAGTTTTGTGATGTTGAATTCCAAGACGAACTCTATTGTGGAGATTACGATTTTAAAGCTGCATTAAAATGCTATGTTCGTAAATTTACTGTATAACCTACCGGACAACGAAATCCTCGCGTTTTTTTTAATTGCCAAGAAGCGTAAACCCCAGTCTTATTTTTAGGAAACAATGTGGGAAGAAAAATCAAATGTGATCACGTAGTGTAACGTAAGCGTCGGATTCATGTTTCTTCGAAACGAGTGATCGTTTCGATTTTCGGATTTATTTTCAACTCCTGGGAACGAGTATCAGGAAAAGTGTTGGGGCGTTGATCGTTTCGCGTCGGTCGGTGTTGTAGGGGATACTTTTATCAAACGCTTCGAATGCTCTGTAAAAAGGTGCTCTAATCTCATCCATGTTGACTGTTGTGTATTAGCCACTTGACTCCAGATCAAAACCAATGTCGCGCGACGTGAGAACGTTCTGACCTTGTGAAACGAGTTTCCCCAAAAATTCGGATTCTTTTGATTGGAATAGGTTATTTCAACGAATTAACAGTGAAATCGATGGAGTTTCTTCTCATCTTTTCTTTTTTACGATGAAGAATGGAAAGAATTATCTAAACTTGAGAGTTTTGAAGACGTCTCAGTCAGTAGAGGTTACATGCTATGAGTGGGTCTGGTTTTGCAGTCGAGTGTCTTATCAAGCTGTCACCTCTAACGTATGCTTGATGACTTCTCCAGTGCTTGCGCATGTGAGTTTGTGTCGGCTCTCGTTCGAGATGCCGTCGTATCCCTCGATGTCGATGGCCTTGATCACGACAAGTCTCTCAGTTGAAGGGGTAAACGTAAACTGACAGAGGATCCGTTCTTCGCTTGAAGGGATGAGTCTGCCTCCTTGTAAAATAGTTCAAATTGCACCACAACTTCGATACTGTGTATCCGTTGATATTGTATGTCACCGCCTTTTCGTTTTACTGTATCTGCAAGGAGCAAAACATTTAAGCTGATAGAGTCCCATCTGAATCTGTGTCAAGGGGGAAGAAGGGGTTTCTGTGCGGAATGCTTCAGTGTTCGGATCTTGCTTGAGCCATCCTCATGGTATACTAGTATTTACCGGTGAAAACATTTGCCCCCAATCACGCAGGGGTTTCAATTAAATTTAAATAAATAAGTTAAGTAATAGTGGAGCCATTGGATGAATGAAAACCAGACTGTTTTGTTGAGTTTACCACGAAACTTTTACAAGTGATCATTCTTCATACAGGTGAAAGGCAAAAAAGAGAATAGATTTACGGTAATCTCTTCAGTCGGTGCAGGATGTTCCGAGGACGCGCTGATCGTCCCGAAAAAAAGAGTTGAATGTTTGTTGCGTGACAATTTCTTTTCTCTTCTGAATTCCAAGGTTTGAACAGCATTTTGGACTGATCATCGTTTGGACACATTAGACTTCAAATTTCATTTTAGTCTAAGTTCGACTATCATGAAAATGTGTCGATTCATTGCAGAAAGTAACGTTTCCTGGTTTTCCACCGTCAGTTGAGTTGGTGTGTGTGGTGTTGAAATGTAGTACAGTATTTGGATACGTTAACCTCCGTTTTTTCAGCGCAATACTACTAAATGGTAATCCAATTTTGCGTAATGAACTGAATTTCATCGGCTCGAAATCATTATCTGCGAAGGTCTGATATACTGTAGTTTTTAGGTACGATGTGAACAGTTGTTTATGTATCGGCCGGTGTGTATACATTTTGAATTTTAACGAAATTTATGGCACCGGTAGAAAGGGAATTCAGAATATTGAAAATTAGTCAAGCGCTCACTTATAGGTTCTTCGATTGACATGTTGGAGCAACCAGTGAATATCGTCTTCGTGCTATCGTAGTTCTGTTCCATAGTCAGTTGAATCGTGTTTTGCGTAATGCAGTGAATTGAAGGTACGAGCTAATTTTTCTCTCGTCATTTGAACCCTGTACTGAGAACATTTCAAGGGTTCGTAACTTGAACCTGAGAATACAGCGCGATTTCGGCTTGTGTGAGTTGGATTCGTGAAAGGTGTTAATCCGAGGAGTAATGTCCAGTTTCGCTTCTGCGAAAGTCTGTATGGATGAGAACTAGCACCGTTGTTTTGAAAACTTCCGTGGGTCTTGATGTCCGTAGCCGTCTCTTGAGCACGGTCGAGAATTTGCTTTGGTATGAATGATGGATAAGATAAGTGAGTTTGCTCTGTGACTGCGCTGAACGGTAGTGCTATCGTTCTGCACGTCTCGAGCTGTGGCGTATATTGGGACGTTACCAAAGGATGTTGATCGCGAAGTTCAGGGATTATTCCACAGTAACGTCACATCCCCATCTGGTTGAGCTGAAGAACGAAAAATTATGTGAAGAATACCTGTCTTCAGTTTTAGAAAGATGAAATGTAATTTCGCTACGATTTTGTTTCGTGTGTAATCTTGCGTTCGTGTATAAAGCTGAAGAAATTTACTACTAATGGTAAATAGACTTGTACAGTGATACAGGTATAATCTCTGTTCCTCTACGACGAAGTTCAGCGGCCCAGGAAAAAGTCGTTGTCGAGAACCCCTGTAAGATGGGTAGAGAACCCTATCCGCCTATGGGACCAAATTAAAATCCGTTTTCGAGTTATTACCAATGCCGTTTTTGTTTTTTTGTGGCAGGCCTTTTCTTAATCTGTATATTTCCTTCTCCCGGTGCAAACAATTCTCCTTTGTATTATCTATCCTTTTGCCCCGTGAATGTCTTCATTGGTAGAACCAATCTTCAAATAAATACCTGCAGTAACTTTCTTCGGCGCGTTACCGGAATGCGAAATCCCACGAAACGTGATAGGGTTGTTGGGGTTTTTCAGTGCAGATTCCGGGTGTCTAGAGTTCATTTTTTTTTTATGGAAGAGTTCCTGTCAGGTGAAAGGAAATCCACGAAAGGACTCTTGTGGAAGTATGTGGCACAGTTGTCCGTTATTGTCGGCCCAAATTTAAAGACGTACCAGTGAATCCGCGTGCAAATCGCGTCATAGTTTCAAAGCTCAGCTTTCTGTTTGAACTATTAGTCATGTCTGTTAACCTAGTGGGGTAGTGAGATGGTCTCGTTGACCTGGGAAGCAGGTGCTTGTATTCCTCGGTCATGACGAGTAGGCTAAGAATCCCTCCTCCGTCATTAGACCCACTGCATGAGTCATGCGTGCGCGAGGTGATTATTTGGGTTGGCGTTTCTTCTAATTTTTTCAAGCGGTTTTTGTTCTTGTCCACAGCGCCGAGAGAAAAGGAAGCACAGCGATCCGAATCTACCGCCCTCGAAGTCGTCGTAAGTAGTTGTTTTCGTTTTCTCTTTCGCTCTGCTTCGGTTCAATTCTGCTACTCGGTCATGACTCCGTTAGTCATAAACTATGCCTTTCGCGATTTCGAATGATTTCCAGATACGCTTCTGATTTGACGAAGAAGTCATGGACGTAGGCTCGCTTGCATTTACTGTATCTTCTTCTCTGACCTTTTCACCCATTTTGGTTTAATTTCCAAGTACAGTATACTGTATGCGTTCAACTTCTTCGTCTGCCCTGATGCCGTTGCAATTGTGCCATTCTGTTCCGCGAGCAGTTTGCGAAAAAGGTTTCATGAACTTTCGGGTAAAATTGGATTACGGTCGTTAATCCGAAATGGACTATGTGAATGGGTTTAATGCGGATTCATAATCTTCCGGCGTGTAGTTTCAGATCAACTATATTTCAGTTCGATCTGTTTTCTGATACCGGAATCGAGCGCTTCCAGTACTGTGCTGTTCTGTAGTTTTTGGAAAATCCTGAAGTTTTTTCGAGCTGGACCCCATTATAGCATGACTTCGTACACATTTCATCCTGGTCATGACGTGGGGAATATTCTATATGGCTTCGTAGGAGACTTAACATTAATTTGAGCTATGTGCGTATTCACGCGCTTATAGGCCGCACGCTTCTCCAGAAAATGTGCTGAAAATTCGTGTGCGGCATATAATCCGATTTATGTGAGTATATTGGCCGCACCGCAGACGTGCTTATATGGCCTCTACCTGAAACGATGCGTTGAACAAAGTAGACCTTATACTGGCGCATTTCCCATCCGGAGCATGTTACGCAGCACTTCGGTTTTGAATCATTCATGCGTGATCACTTGATATTATTAACTTCATGAAACTTTAATCTGAAAATTTGAGGATTTTCTGTGTATCAGCCAAATCCCTGCGCCGAAGTTCTGTTCAGACATCAGGATGCGGTTTATGTCCACGTAAATACGGTAGCCGTCTTTTTCGAACAAGCCTTCTGTCAAATTTTGTTTCCTTTCGCCCATGATATCACGCGAAGTGTGAAGGAGGTGCTTGAGACCACGATCTGGGATTCATAGAATTTAGATTGACCAAAAGTTCTGCGACTTTTGAATTGATTTCCTCTCGGTGTTGTCGTTGAAAAGGCATAGACCCATAGACCATAGAGTTCCGGTGCTGATAAGGAGAATAACAGATATATAATTCAGCAGAAATGCTTTTCGAGTTAAGAGTGCTTGGTTGGTTTAGCTTGTGTTTTAGCGGGGCGATGAATTCCGAAGCCTTGAGTGATCGGTTCATTTGTAGGAAGTGAGTCTGTGTATCAGGCGTGGATGACGGTAGCTGCAGTGACGACACTGTCGAGCGTGGTTTGCAGCTGTAGTCGCGCATGCCTCGCATTGAGGGTCGAGGTCAGTTGTGTCGCTCAAGTGACAATATGCGAAGAGTTGTGAGAGGTCGACCGGTGGGTTCAGGTGAAGCGGTGTGCGGCAACGGGTTGAAGAGTGCGCACGAGGCCCCGATTCATTTTTGTGAATGGATGAGCCCCGGTTGAATTGGATTAGGTCCAGGTTCAGAAATAGAAAATCCTCGCGTAGGATATCGCGGGCTTCCTAACGATTCCCGGACCTGGGTGGCGGGTATCCCGAGTACTGGGTCGTCGGCGATTGACGCGTGGGTCGCGTGTTGCCGAGCGGGGATCGATGCATCGGCCGGTGACGACACCTGGAATCGCAGGATTTTGATCTATTTTCTCACGTCGTCAAACTAATATGTTGGCTTCGTTGTTCCTGTCGCTTAAAAATGATGCAGTATACAACTATAGATTGCCCAAGAGGTGCACGAGAGACCCTCAATATTGCACAATTGATTGTAATGATTTGTTTATCTCCACCGGGATCTTGAAATTACATTCGTAGTTCTCAGCGAGGGCTCTGCGGCATCACCAGAAAAAATAATAAAAAAGACATCTGAGAGGTAAAACCCCGAAAATTAGTGCCCGCGAATACCGTAGGAAGATAAGCCCACCACGTCTACCGCTTGATGAACGTGATGAATTACCATACTATGTATGCATGTGGACAATGATTAGGTACTGGAATAAAGGCGTGAGGGGTTTTGTGGAAGAAATTTATTTTTGAAAGTATTCATCCTTAGTTATTTTTGAAGAAATTGAAACTAGATCAGCTATTCCATGGTAGAAAACCGCATAGCTAATGTTCTACCGGTCCATCCCGCCAAGTTTCAAGATTGGAGTACAATATTTCTTTGCACAGTATTCTTAAAAAGAACTCATAAAAATTCCAGGGTTTGTGAATTAGTATTCTCTAGTATCCGTAACCCGCCACTATCGGATTATTTTCTCCATTGACGGAAAGCCTTGTTCTATGTGATGGAATCAAATAATACCCTAGTGGCCTAGTATGTAAAAAATACGATATCCACCTGGGTTTTTCGACTTCGTTCTGTGGTTAAATTTCAGTGTCCGTATTTATTTTTATCTGGGTGCCATTGGGTACATTTTAAATGATGAATGTGTCGTTTAGTTTCTGCTGTATTAGTCGGTGCAATTGCAATACTGTAGTCTATTTGTTGCGAACAGCTTAAAAACGGCGTTGGAACTGTAGATGAATGCATCCAGTTTCGGTTAATTGATATTCATGTCGACTCCTTCGAACTTGTACGAAGAAAGGAAGATTGAGTGATTCTTCTGTAGAACGAAATTGTTTTCGCTTTCGATTTTACTCATTGCGAAAATCGACGTTATCCGAATTTGTTGGTCCCATTTGTGATGAAATTTGGTTTCTGGATGATTTCCTAGCCTTGCATTCAAAAATTATTTCGCGCTGTCCCCTCCCTACTGTGTAGTAGAAGTAGATGATGATGGGGCAGTGTGAGGACTCGTGATGTGATTCGCCTGCAGGTCATAGAACACTAACATTCGAAGTAACCATCTCCGACGTGTATGCGTATGTGTGTCCAACAGACGTCTTGGTACTTTTCATCACCGGAGGCAATCTCGGCAACTTGTTTATTTTTCCGCAGTCTCGTTTCCAGCGACACGTTTTCACTGCCAGTTCCGATCAGCGTCGAGCCGCCCGCGCGCGCGGCTCTCGAGAAAAATTCCTGGCATTCCGTTCATTCAACGGACCTTCCTATGCGTCACATATAAACGCCCTGCGCGCTAGTTCTATGGTGGTTGGGCGCTTGATATCATCAAAATAGCGCGTTGAATCAGTTTGAGGATGCCAAATGAGTCACTGTTTTGCGCAAGTTCCGCGGAAAGCTAATTGGGAACATTTAGAATTCCGTCTGCGTTGACGCGAAGCCATCGAGAGGGCGCATATTTTTAACCATCGCCCTGCACATTGCCGGTTTTTCCCGCGTGTGACGGATCTTCGGAACTATTTTTTAGTCCTGTCTGAAAAAGTCGCTCAAGAGGAAAATCGTCCACTACAGTACTTTGAAATGGTATTTGTGTGGACTTTTTTCCGTTTTATTATTTAAACTTTCACGATAGTTCACGTGATTTATACTATGAGTATGAGATACTGTTGAACATATTTCATGTTATTATCCTGGGTGGCTTCCGGTGGGAGGGGGGGGGGGTTCTCGACTGGGTTATTACCTTCTGTTCCTCTTCGAATGCGGTATTCACGTAAATACTACTGTATTAGGGGTCTATTCGAAAGCACGTCTTCCGGTGTGCACGTCGTACTTAGTTATACAGTACAGTTCAATGGGATGAAGGAAAACGATTGATTTTTATCAATGATATAGTTGGTCTTTTGCAAGATTTTTAAAGTTTCACATGAAGTTTAAAAGAATTAAAATCTCAGTGTGGTATTTGTATTAGGACGACGAAGAAAGTTCGGGTAATTGATCTGGGCGTAAGGCTCAGAAGCTCGCGTAAGCAAAAAACGTATTGTGAGGTATACCATGGAAATTTTAAAATGAGGACGAACTATTCAAATATAGGATGGTAATCTATATTGTGAACATAAATCTGCTCTCCCTTGTAATGCAGGTTGGAGGAAGCTCAATTCTCTTACCGAACAATGCCGAATTCTGAGGCTAGTTTCGATTTTATTCAAAGTCTTCTTAATCATTTTAGTTGCATTCCGACGTTGAAAAATTCAATGATACAAGCTTGGAAAGCGTCTAGGGCTCGTCTGACCTCTGGTACATTTCATCGTGGCACTCGGAGGGGCTTGGCTTTGGTTTGAAACCGCAATGGGTATTCCCTCTCGTAACAGTCCAACTCGACTCAGTGTTGGAATTGTCTCTTGTGATAATGACCAACAGTACATTTTCTCGGATGGCGTGCGTGCGTGCGTTCGAGAGAGCTCGCCTACCGTAGTAGGAAATCGTTGGTGCGCAGACTCGCCTGTAATCTGCATCAGTCGACATTGCTTGGTTGTCATCTGTCCGGCATTTCCCACGTCATTAGACGGCCCGTTCTCGCCTCGCAGTACGAAGTTCAAGGCCTTCCGTTCGCTCGCCTTTCGCGCCAACTCTGCGATGCGTATCACCCTTGTTATGTGAAGCCTTCGTGTCGCCGGTTGCTCGAGCGTCCGGTTCGCTAGATTTCTATACAGGTAATGTATTAACATCCGTGCGTATTCATAATTGCGAAGGAATTCTCTTTTTTTCTCGTTTTCTGTGTCCCATCTGGTAGGATAGAAGACTCGTTGACATCGCTTTTTTTGTGAATATCAAGGAGTATCAGGCTTCCCCGCGGAGTCGGAAAGCAAATTTACTGCACTTGGTTCTTTGAAGGATTTTATATAGGTGGACTTTCTCTGAAACAAAATTCAAGGGACCTGAAAAAAATTCGTTGTAGAGAGTCCAGCTGTAATGTATTTGGTCTCTTTTTAGTGCATGTGTTCAACGCTATGAAGTTCAGCATCAGATTTTAGAGCATTATTCATACAGTAATTGTATCCAAGGTTTGATTTTAAATGCCTGCAGTCGAAAAAATCGAATTGACCTGCGCGTAGGTTCGCCTTTTTTTCTCGACCTCCTAATTTCTCACTTCTGTGGGGACTTTTATTGCTTGTTACGGGATTGCTGTCTTCCTTTAAACCGCCACTGGGAGCGAATGTTTATAGGCATATTTCTTCTAGTGGACACCGTGAGCCTTTTATTTTGCAGCGTGAGTTCACTTGACCTTTGACCGGGGTTATGCGCTAGAATGGTGGTAAAAGGAATGGGAATTTTTTTTTTTCCCCAGCCACCTTCATGAAAGGTTTCTCGAATGCAACCGAGGTTTAACTGTCGTTTTTAACCTGTACATTCCCGTTCTGTATGGGAAGGAGTCGGGATTGAATTTTCTTGTGCTCGTTCAACTGAAGAAGTGGTTGTGACTTTTTCGCCTCCCATATTTTTCCTCATAGATGACGCCGCACGAATGCTTGAGATTCTCGTGTGAGCTGTAGGCGTGGAACAATTACTGTACTTGGTTTTTTTGGTGTTCGCACGAATTCGTCGGCAAATTTGTCGAACGGGAATTTCCCTTTAGATTGTTTCGGATGAATATATTTTTTAACGTGCAGTTTTTCGATCTTGTGATAAAAGTCGGAGAAGTAGGGACGTAGTATTCCGAATACTGTACTTCACTTGGATGTTTGAAAGAAAAAATATCATTCACGCAGGGAGATCGCATAGGAGAGTACAGTATTTACGGTTGAAAATTGCCTGAAAAGCGTTTCTTGTAACCGAAGGAAAAGTCGAGAACATTTCAAATCATCAGTGATGAAGATTTGTGAATTTTTCTCATGGAAATTTGACGCCTACCATCTGTAGGCTGGTTTCATCTATTTCGATGAGTGTTGTTCGACAAACTTCAGTTAAATTTAAAAATCAAACAACTAACTTTAAAAAGTTTGAACCCCGTATTGATTCACGCCCCGTTTTTAAATACTGTAAGGAAAGACTCAACTTTCGCGTGTGAAACTTGTCTCATTCCATGAACCACCCATTGTAACGATTTTGGTTGGTTGTACACCCATTACCTGCCGTGGGCCCCATTTGGGACTCAGGTGCTTTTTGTCCCGCCTAAAAAATACCAACCGAAAGGAAATTTTGTTGAAATATGCCACGGCTCTGCAATGAAGTTATCTACAATTTAAGACCTCATTTTGGAAAAAAATGTCCCCAGCCTATCTAAACGTAAGTAAAGTGAAATAATGCAAAAATGGGTGTGTAGGAAATTTGGCAGTTAATGGGTTAATTTAACCAGAGGCAGGAAAAATTTGCATTCTTGGAGGAGTTCGTCCTTGTCTCTTTCGCAAAAATCTATGACGTTGCTTGATGTAAAAACACAAGATGCTTGCTGTGGGCAAATGAGATGGGTTTGTTTCGCAAGTACGGTACCGTACGTGCCTCCTGATCATGAAGACGTCGATAAATGGCGTGAGGGCGGAAATGAGCGTTGGATGCAGGGACGCGGAAAGGTCATCAGACTGCACCAGGGCAAACGGGCGATGACAGGTGACCGATTTTGCTGCACAGGACAAGACCGAGGTTTTTGTCTTGGCCGTGCCCGGGATAAACACGGGAGGACGCGCGGGGTGTTGCAACGGCTGCTCCACCTGCGTCGTGTTCTACGGTCTCTGTGCGTGTCCCGGTGGCTCTCCGGCTGTTTTCTTTTCGATTCTGCTCGCGGAAAAGAAACGCGGAGTAGATCACTTCCTGCTCGCCGTTATGCGAAGGGGAATGGAGGAAATCGCGAGGGGATGAATCTGGGATGCGGAATAGGCGTAATAATTTCCCCTGTTGCTCCGTTCGCAGCGAATGATTTGGCGAAGCGCCACATCCTCGCTTTTCGGATTGCAGTTCCAGCGATTTTTCCTCTCTGCAGGGTCAGAACCCCGCCGTTGCCCGCTTTCTCTCTTTCTCGCTCTCGCTGGCTTTCTCTCCCGGGGAGCTCACACACTCGTGCGCGTGCCAGGTTGTCGGCTGTGCTCCGCGGCGGGGCCGTCGACGCCACCGTCCGTGCCCGCTAACAGAACCCCCCGCATCACCCAGCCCGCGGCTTTCACTGTCGTCTCCGGAACTGCGAATACCGTGCTATCGCTTTCCGCCGGAATTTCCTGTGCACAACGTCGGAAGAAATTTTTGAATTGTGAAGGGCGAACCGTTCGTATCGGTCGTTCTTTATTCGTCGCCGCGTTTTGGTCGTCCCGATTCGGATTCTTCCAATTTTGGAATACCCCGCTGCAATGTGTGTGATGATGCTACAGTAACTAGCTACAAGGGAATTGGATTTTAATTTGCTAGTGATTCTTTTTTTTCTAGGTGTACTGTAGTACAGTGATGCCAACTCTGATGTGTCCAAAGGCCTCATGAATACAATTTTCTGGCCATCGGCCGCAATGTAGGGATGGACAGTCGTTGTGGGCCCGAATAGACAATTTTTTGAGCTTCCAAAATTTTTCCGTTTATAAAGAGGAGAATTCTCAAATTCAATTTAGTGCCATGCGTGGAATCACAAGCATAGCCATATAGAATTTCTGAAGTTTCGAATTTTCCAATTGGTCTTCCAACATGTACTGTACTTTGAATATAAGTGGCTGCCAACTTGAAAATTTCAGGGAAGGGACCACGGGACGGAGGAAGAGTCTCTGTGGGCCGGACCCTATGTTGGGCAGCACTGATGTAGTACTTTACAATCTCAGTACAGTATTCGCATGCATTATCATCGAGGACATACTGCGTTTGAGGTTGGATTCATTCTGATCGCCAGTGCTGCTTCTTTTACAGTACCGACACTCGCCTCATATAGTATCCCAACGTTTTTCCCTCAAGAAACGGAGGGCTCCCAAGTCTGAAGTACGGTACTGTAACGTACCTTGTTGGTTATTGGAGAGAAGGTCGGCTATTACAGTAGTTGTGTAATTGTCCGAGCCATCTTGCAGATTTAATGGATTGGGATTAGTGATGGCAAAGCGTAGTTTTTTCACAAGATTACAGTATGTGTTCATGGCAAAAACGTTCTGTTCAACTTTTAACCATGGCTACTCGCTGTTTTTCGTTTTCAAGTCGGAAGCTGTGAGACCAAAATTTCACACCGAAACTTAAACTGATTTGACTTGCTCTTCTAATCTTTCAAAATGTTGGTCTCAAGGTTAATTCACTAATGTAAAATTAATGTAAGGTTAATGTAAAATTCGTGGGACGAACGAGGGATGCTTCTGTTTCGAGAGGGACTGGTAAAAGATTAAAGTTTTCTGAATTCTTGAATGCTGATGAGTGACCCATTTGCGATCATAGTTCATTCGCCGTCACCGATAGTCGCAGTGATTGATGCCCGTTGCGGCGCCCGCTTTCAAATCCTAATTGCCTCCTAGAGCCAACTCTGTTCTAATGAAACCCCTATTCGCGACTGATGCATGACGTTAAGGCTCTCCTAAATCCCCGACGATCTATGTGGCTGCAAATCAATAAGTGGTGTGTTTCCACTCGTGAGGTGTCCAACAGTTTCATTCAGGGCTTTTCTACCCTTCCTGGATTTTACCACTTTCAAGCAGCTTCGAATCCCACTTTTGCCCTCGGATGTCCAAAAAATCTTGGGTTCATAATCTCTCATTGATTTAACCAAATGAACTTAGAAAAGGGCCATTGATGAAAATGAGCTGGCTATTGAATGACACAGCAGGAAGTCCTTCGGGGAAATGCCTTGTTCAGTAGGCGGATCCTTGCCAATGAACAGATCATGCAAACGTGTACCGATGCTCTCAAAAGGTTAAAGTTGTTGAGATTCTTAAACCACTCGGTTTTAATGTTTTTTTATCAATTAAATTAAATTTCCTCGACGAATTTATACCGTATGATTGTTTTTCAATGTGTATGTACCATTAGGCTTCATGCAAATCACATTTAAATTGGCTGTTGATTTTAGAAATTTTTGGGGAACCTCTACATGTTTGACATCAGCATTTTTAAATGGCTAAATGTACGTTGTTCTTGTCCACGTAGACCTAAAATTGCATGAAGTTCTCATCATTTATAAAAAGTGAGATTTTGGACAGGCGAGTAATAGATGGTGACAAGTACATTTCGAAGAAGAAAACTGTGCACCACATCAATGTCCTTTCTTTCTAATGCCCCGAATACCAGCGTGTTTATTAAAATTGAAGATCATGTTTAGTACTGATGTAACAGAGAAATGTTGCTGACTTGAAAAATAAAAGTTCCCCTGTAAATTCTAATTCCCAATTTGAATCAAGGGAGCAGTTCGCGAATATTTTTTGGGGATCTCCAAAAGTTCGTTCTTACGGGATTGTATCCCCAAGTGTAGTTCGAAATTCGACCGCTAGGAGAAATGGTACCGTACTTCTATACATAGCTTCAGTCAGTTCCGAAGTAGGCGTAACTATGATTTTTGTGGAAAACTCGGAAGGCCGCGGTTATCAGAATAGTGTAGACGTCTTCAGACTTGCATGATAACGCTTGTCATGGTGTGGTCTCGCGTGAGGTTGTCGCTTTTTGTGAGAAATCGTGAGCGCTTTCTGTGTGAGACGTTTTACATCCCTGGGTGGCTCGATTCGGTTTTCGATCCCGTGCAGCAAGTTGGAAGGAATCGTGTGCCGTCGATAGACTCGAGCGGAGGGGGCGTGGGTTGGTGGATAGGACGTCGCGGGATGTTGCGCTAAACCATGCGTTCTAGGAACTCGCTTGACTGTGGTAGTCGTGTTGTTCGTGGCTCTCGTGGGCACAGTCCCAATATTGTCAGAGGGGCCGGGATGGCAGGAACAAAACCCCGCAGCGGGAAGTGAAGTGGGAGAGCCGCGGCCTAAACCCCCGCAGCCTGCGGTGTTGTCTCGTGTTTTATTACGTCCCGTGTAAACACAATGGGGATGACCGTTCGTTGACTTCCAGTCAGGTGTGATGAGTGCCATCCGAACCGCCAGTGATAGACTAGCGCGCGGCGCGAGGGTCGAGTAGAGCAGAGCTGGATAAAAGGCGGACCGGCGCTGGCGTGCCGACGCCGTCGATGGCGGCTCTGCCGGTGAAGCCGCCGCGCCCAAAGCAGCCGGCATCCTCGGGTTCGCCGCCGACGGCGCTCAAGTCTCGCCCCAGGCTCGGGTTCATGGAACGCCGAAATTTATCCATGTCCTTGCCTCCGGTCTCCAGTTCGCCGAACGCTGCCCGTGCTTCGCGCGAGGCCCTCATTGCCGAGGCTAGGCGCAGCTTCTCCGAACGCTACGCCAAGCGTCCCAACATGCCGAAGTAATAATTTTTTTCATCCCATGTGATGTATGTTTAGTATTTTCGGAAAATGCTCCGATGCATGATTAACTCGGCGATTTTTTGTACCGTGTTTGGCTGTCTACTTTTTTCGTGAAAATCACTTGGATGGTTCTCGGGGTAAAACCGCTGGAATTTACTTCAAGTTAGCGTAGAAAATTTTGGCGAGAACGCTGACTTGTAGAGTAAGACAATGAGTTCGGTAATACAGTAATAATGAGTGCCCTGGAGTGGGTTTAAAAAAAACTTCATCATTAACCCTCTCATGTTTTAATTGTTTCAATTGTAAAAACTATTTTGTAAGGACTACGTCGATGTTCGAAGATCATATTCGTGAATTTTCAGAAGAAAAAAAATGAGGAAAAGATTAAAAAAAAACAGCATCAACATGACTCAGGTCACATGTAAAAAGCGCCTGCTAATTTCCGTCACATTCCGCGTGCATTACCAAATTTTGCTGCACTGAGAACATTATCAGTTCTTGAAGTTTTTTGGAATGCTCATCGTTTCTTTTCATGGTGAGAATGGCAAGAACAATTCCTACCTCCCACTTTTCTTATGGTTTAGCACTGTGTAGTCAAAACTCTTCAAATCAAGTGTACGCCATCCTTCATTGTTCATTTTATTACTTGCGTAGAGTACTCATTCCGTACGTGAATGTTGCCTCTAGACATCGTCAAGGATATACAGTACAGTACTCGTAAGAATGACGATGTATCCTTTTCACGTAGTATCTTCTATCTTGTTGGATGATTCCCTCCTTTGTAACTTCTGGTTTGTTCCCTGGGGATTTGTGAATCAAGTTGTTATTTTTGAGTACATAGTGTCCTTTTTTTCCTGGTTGCGAAGATCCGATTTCGTTCATCCTGCACCTTCCTGAATAACGTGAGCGAACCTGCATCTCGCGGCGAAGCCTTGACCCGAGCGCGGGAACTTGTCATTAGAGCATTGGAGTGCATTTGCATGGTGCTATGCTTCGCCGGCTTTTCGACTGACTCGACTCGCTCACGGGAAAAACTCGAGGGTGCCGTGAAACTGAATCCGGTCGGTTGGTCTTTCGACGAACCAACTCGGAGTTTCTCGGGGCCTGGAAACGAAGGAAACGTAGTTCCTGGGAAGGAATATTTGTTCACTTCGAAGAACTTTTGAAAGAGTAAAACTCCGATTATCCGGACTGAAATTGAACGTACCCGTATATAACTTCACCGAGATGAAAAAAAAATTGCTTTTATCCACTGTAAAATAACTTCAACTCTTTTATTTTCCATGGGAATACTAGTTATCTGGACTTATTTAGTTCAAGATTTGCGGGATTGTACGTTTTGTAAAATTGTCTACCTTGAAATTTGTTATACGTTTTGAATAAAATCTTCCATTAAATTATCCGTGATCATTTGGAAAATCCGCCCAGATAATTCGGTTTTTACTGCACTGGCCCCTCTTGGAAAATGCGTTCCAGAAAACCTGTGAATTACTTGCATCTTCAAACAGAATAAATGCATCAAAGAGCCTATTCCGACGTTTGATTAGGCTTATGCATAAAATTACGGAAAAGTCCGAGACCAAATAGAATAAATGCTGTCTATATGACGTAATCCTGCGTTTTTTTTTTCTAATCATGTGTCAATCTCCCGCTGAAGACGGGAAAAAGGTGATGCAGAGAATTGGTACACCATCATCGATTCTGCGAGCCAAGTTTCCTAGATTGGCGGGCAGTTCGCCTCAGATCTGATATTTTTGTTTCGGCATCAAATACTGTACTGTACCGTGACGTCCATCGTTAGTTCGTTTTTTTCTTTCGACTGCACAGCATTTGTTCTTTTCTCTGCGAATTAGCAAAGCGTAAAATAATATTCCTGAAATATCTGTTGAGCGTATTAGCAGGAAATTTATCCAAATTTTCGTCGTTGTTCCCTCGATTTCTGTAAACTTCGACTGTCTCGTGGATATTTTTCTTGACTTGAACCATTCGCAAGACGATGAACTGCAGGATTATCAATGCGAAAACTCTCGCGTTGAAAATCAAGGAAGAAACGCAGATTTCGGGAGTCCGACGAATGGTTGGTTTAGGAAACGCAGAAGTGCGTTACAAACGTACGTACAGCGCAGAGAAAGAAAAACTGGTTCTTGAAGCGCGTTGCTTGAGTGAAAATCCTTCGCGTGGAAGGAGTCGAAACCCCAAAGAATTTTTCGACCGTACTATTTGGAGGATCTGCTTCAGCGGCAGGGGGTTTGTTTTGTTACTGCGGTTTATGGCAAGGTGTTACAAAGCCTGCCAGGTGTGCCGTGCTAAGAATCGCTTTCGGGGTATGATGCGCCGTGATGCTTGAGACACGGTTCTCCACCTGCGCATCTGCTTGTTGAATGCGGACGGGACAGAGTATTCTTCCCTCTTAGTCCACGAAATTCTGCAGTCCGTCATTTTAGGCGCTTCGTACGATGTTTGCCTCGTCGCACTTGTTCGTCTCCAGGGTCCTAATTAAATGTAATGATCCTGAAGTCCGTATGGAGAAGACGTTCACGCCTTTGCGCCCTTCTTTCCGACAATGCCTGCTTATGAAGGAGCATCAGCGTATTGTCAGGCTCGTTAGTTTTATCGCTTATCCGTCGACCGCATTTCCTGCTTCGTTATTCTTTTCGAATAGCTTTCTCTGCCGTTCTCACTCTCCATTTCTTTCTCGCTTGATGGCAGTCGTCTTCGGACGATTCAGGAGAAATTTAGTGAACTTGGGATTCTGTGTATCCCATTGTCCAACAATGACTGATCATGTGTTCTTCTATTTTTCAGCGATGCTGAGCATGACACCCCTTATCTTTCCGGCGACAACACGGAGAGTTCCTCCAACTCTAGTCTCTCCAACACCAGGTACGGGTAAGTTCGGCTCAAGGCGTTCCTGACAATCATCGCGTTGGAAGCCTTTTAAACCAGTCTGTGATTCATTCGAACTGCGTGTCAAAACGACTCGTATTTTATCCGCATTAGGAGCTTCGAAAGCCCATGTGCGTCGCTGGAAACAGTGCCGATGTCGGGCTTGGGACGATCGCCGTCGGATGCATCCTCGTCGGCGATTCACCAGTCGCATTACCAAGCCGATTCTGACTTGGATGCGGACCCGAACCCTGACTGGCAGTCGCGTGTCGATGCCGAAGTATTATCCTCACTTTCTGACCGCGACAAACAGCGTCAGGATGTTCTGAACGGTATGGTGGAATTTTATATCCTTATACAATTCATACCTTGCAAAGAGGCGCGGTTTTCCACGGTTTCAATAAATGGGGAATGTTCGACAAAGCTACAAAAAACGTCGCTTAAATATCGTCTTATCCAATCATAGGTCGCATTATAATTTTTAGGAAATACTTTAAAAGCCCTATGAGGTCGAAAGAAATGTTACATTTTAACAATGTGACGTATGAAGCGGGAAAGCTTCCCAAATTTGCAGGTAAATATGTTTAATAAACCTAATCGCGTGCAGCATAGGCCACGCGTTAAGGACGATGATACGAGTATCCGAAATACAATACTGTACTGTATCACGTTTTATTTCTTGGTTTTTTACGAATTTTTTTTCCTAAGTTTGGACTCAGTTGAATGAGATAATTTATATACTTCAGTATTATTCTTTCTATGATGTGATTTTTCGGAACGCGTAATCGAAAAAAGCATTGCATCATGTGGCAATGGAAACTGGTGAAATTAATTTATTAACAAGGACAAAACCTCAGAATCTTGGGGATTTTTTGAAAATGGATCAGTTGAGTGAAAATTTGACTACAATTGAGGTTCATTATTATTGAACATGATTTTCAGAGCTTTTCAACACGGAGAGAAGCCATGTTCAGAAATTGAAGGTGCTATCAAGGGTGTTTCATCGCCCGATGTTGGAGAATAACCTTGCTCCAGCGAACTTGCTGAATGGGTTATTCTCTAACTTGGACGAAATGCTGGAAATTCATGGACGTTTCAGCGAACGGATGAAGCAGATGAGACGAGCCAAAGTAGTAACGGGTGATAGCGGCAGTCCCACAGGTGCCGCGCCTTCGAAAGACGGGCCAGGTTGCTGGAACGTGATCGGAGAAGTTGGTGATTTACTCCTGTCAATGGTAAGATCACGAATCTTGGGAATCAGTTGAAGGCGTTCGATGTTTCACTGTTACCGAGATTCATTATCCTTCGTTAAATCGACGACATAGATAATTTTCGAACTTGTGACTTGATATCCATCAAGTCTTGATATTGGTGGTTGTCGGGCATTGAAAATTGGGGTTTACTCCACGTGAAGATAATTCGAAGGTTATACATTTTTCGAGGAATGTCTTGTACAATTTCAACTTCGTTCGATAGTTTGACGGAGAAGCCGGTGAGAGGCTTGCTGAGGCGGCTGCGAAATTCTGCCAGTCCCAGTCCATCGCCCTCATTCAACTGCGAATGAAAGAGAAGGAAAATCAGAAGCTGAAGAACTTTCTGCTCGATGCTGCGAGCAACCCGTTGTGTCGCAGACAGCAGTTGAAGGATTTCATTCCGCTTGGGATGCAGCGCCTCACGAAGTACCCCCTCCTCCTGGAGAACCTCGTCAAATGCAGCGGTCCGAGCTCCCCGTCAGACCCTTCGTCGAGTGATACGTGAGTAGCCCGAGCGAGTTTTGTTGTTTTCTTCCTTCGTTCTTACTTAATTTGGAAATTTCTGTTGAATCCTGCTTGATTAATCTACTTGCAGTGACTCCCTGGTGTCGAATTGGGACGAAGAAATCAGCAAGATTAAACGAGCTTCGGCAGGCAGTCGCCAGATTTTGGACCACGTGAACCAAGCCAAAAAGGAGTTCGAAAACAACGAACGGTTGTCCGAGATCCAGAAACGCTTAGACACTTCGTCTTTCGACAAAACTGATCATCCGGTTACCAAACAATACAGAGTACGTTTTCAATTATATTTTTCACCAATTTCACGAATTCTTGCCGAATGTGCTTTGGATTTCGTGCGCACTCAATTTTTTAAATTCAGGGCGTCTTTTTATTTTTCGAAATTATCGATTGTATTGTCAACTGTGTGTGCGTCGTTTACTTGCCGTTAAAATGACGCTATCGAGTGCTTTTCAGTTTTTTCCAAGATATTTAATTTAAATAGATACAGTAGTAATTGTTCGAATCACATGAAACTGACAGCGAAAGATGAGTGTGTTCAAAAGGGTTTCTTTTTTTTTTTTCAGCCGTTGGAGTTGGACAAGTGTCGAATGGTGCATGAAGGGCGTGTCACGTGGAAAGTGTCGAACAACCCGCAAAAATCCCTCGACTTGCACATGGTTCTGACCGACCAATTCGTTATGCTACTCCAGAAAGACGGTGATAAATTCCATTTGAAATACCATTCCATAACTTCGGTGGCAGGGAAGGACGACAATAAGCATTTATACAGCCCGATCATCAGTTGCCCGGGATTGCTCGTCCGTCAAGTTGCCACCGGTAAGGCCATTGGGTTGCATTATCTTGTCCTTATTTTTCCTAATTATTTTCCTTTTTATTCTAGACAAAAAAGCTTTTTTCTTGGTGATGAACCTCGACAGTGGACCACAGATGTATCACATCATTTCACCGTCGGTACAGGAATGCAGAACGTGAGTAATTTTTGGGTTCCTCCTATAATTTCGTAATTGGTCTCGTCGCCTAAATTTGCCTTCGCTTCCGAATGGTACCATGTGTATTTTCAATTTTGTATTCATCTTAGAAAGGGCACTCTATTCAATGCCGTTGCCCGCTATTTCTTTCAAGTTCCCTGTTGCTCCTTTTATCGCTTGTTCGGCATATCAAGTTCCCTGTTGCTCCTTTTATCGCTTGTTCGGCATCCTGGGCTGCGGAAGTAATGAAGGCTTCCGTTTCATGGAAGCTTCTTCGAGAGTGAGGAAGTCTGATGTGGTTGTCGGGTTCGTCAAAGCTGGTGGTTGATGCGTTTCATTTTAAGATCCATTCGTAATATTGTAAATATAGTTTTTACTATGGTATGTAAGGACCGTTAATTCCACTACGGTTGTCCCAATTGTCGATGCAGAGAGAAGAATGAATTGTGAGATGTATCTTCAGAACTAATGTCGGCTTTTTAATGCGCAACTTTTTGCCTCATGTCTTGTTAGTCTGAAGTTTAATAGATTAAATCCGGATGGACAGAAATGAACGTGCTTTCCGTGTGAAAAATCCGTCCCAGGGGTCCATGCGCGCCTTTTGTGATGATGCGTCGATCAAGAATATTCGAAAGCGTCGAGTAAAAGTATATGTTCATGGCATATTGCGCTAGAAGGGAGGAAGTACGAGCAGTGCGCATTCTCCTAATTGCATGATTCACGAACATGCCGTGAGTTCCGTGCGTATAGGAATCCTGAGTTGAAGCGGGTGTAAATGATCTAGAGAAATGGAATTATAGGAACGCCTTCAATCCGCATTTGAGGTGGAAGTACTGTACTGGCGTTCTCACGGATTGTAGTGCATATGCTTTGATCACGGAACGTGTAGGCGGCAGATTTCATTAACCGTTTCCGCTAGACGAGTAACGAAATGGGTGTAGACCGATTTCGTTCTCTGTGAGTGCCTGAAGTATTTATGGCCGTTAAAAATACCTGAGAAACCTGAATTGACGGGTGCGTCTTGTTTTCGTAATGAAACTCCCACTGCGACCAGGAAACGTTGCATAATACCATACATAATCCATCAAAACTGAAGATTATCTCCGGTTGTGTTGTGAGTTGAGCTGTCTGTGTCGTTCTGGGCTGGACAATCTGAGTTCTCGGATTCCGAATGCGAGTACAGTATGTTTTGAAACTTTCCATTGTAACGGAGATCACCCGAGGAGTTCGTACACGTAGTTTATTGGCCGCCAGTACTAATGATTTGAAAAACATATTACAGTCCTGCATATCAGTACAGTATTTATCTTCTATCGCACAAGGCCTCAAAATTCTTCTCGCGATGCCCAGAAACTTCATATTTTTCCGACGATGACTATCGTTTTGATTTCGCTGTAATATTCAGAGCTGTCGGTTCTGCTCTAATAGCAAAAATCGATATGAGATTGTCTTGACACTCGTCAATCAATGAAGCGCCATTAGAATTCTGAGGAGTGAGAAAAACGCAAATCGACCGCGAACCACTCCGAAGCGTTAAATGTTTCCTTAGCGTTGGTACTGTATCAGTGCTGTACTTGGTGCTTGATAGCAAAACATTTTCGGCCCCCTGATGATCATGCAATATAGTATTACCGGTGGTTTTGGACGTATCGCGGTCGTTGTCATGTGTTACCCCATATTCAGTGTATTCGGATATTTCTTGGGCATTTGCGGCGATCTTGCTGTGTTCGAAATGTTCCTCGGGAAACTTCTGATTTTGAAATTAATTTGGAAAGTTCGAGTAAAGATCAAGTATGAAAATTTAGGCAGGGCAAATGTTTCCCAGACCAGAACAGGAATTTTTTTTTCTGTAGTACCCGATGTTTTGCAAAGCTGGAGCTTGTCTTTCTAACGAATGGTGAAAAATAGTTCATAAATTAATTGAAACTAAAATTTGACCGTAATTTAGGAGGAGTAAGCAGTCGGGAAAATTGATTTATTGACCACATATACTTGTAACAACTACGAGAATCAAGTGACTGGAAAGTTGACTGTAATGAGTATTTCGTTGAGGGAATTCCGCAATGCAGTACTGCTTTTTCCTTTGTCCCATTTGAAGCTTTTGGGTCTACTTGTTACCTAGGAGACAAGTCGACCACGTCTCGTCAATGATATAATCCGGCAAAGCCTTATTATTCAGACACTGATTTTACTTATAAATTTGCAAAATGAAGCTGCCCGTCTTCATGGGATTGCTAGTTCTTCGCCCGAAACATTTTTTCGCACCGTCGACATTCCGAGATCAGGAAGAGATCGTTTTACCTGGGCTGATTTCCGGTCTGCGGGTGCCTGTGCTCAATTTTTTGAGGGTGGGGGCGGCGAATACTAGTCGGTGGGTGCGGGGGCGCGACGGTTTATTTGTATTGCGTCACGTGTTGAATTGCGCGCATCATCCCCGGGGTTATCCGGCTTCCCTCGTTGGCCCCGTCGACGCTGTGGGTTTATGTTAGCGTATGGTCCAGGAATGCGATCGCTGCCGCGGAGAGGTAAAATTTTCGAGGCGATCGCGACGCGCTGCGGTTGCGTCGACGGAAGCAGTGCTCGTCGCTGCTCGCAGTCCGCTTTCTTCCGGTGCCGGCGTTACCTGTTGGCGAGCGTGATTCGGAACCCACTTCGGTTTCGAATTGTATGAAGGATCTCGTCATTCGTGTAATCCTCATTTGCCCCACTTGCATCAAGTGCTCGAGTACCATGGACTCAATTGTCACATATCCTGGATCGCACTGAGACTCGAATCGAAGCGAGGTCGTCCGCGGGCATCTATTTCTGGAAAAAGGAATTTTCCTCTTTCATTGTCAGTGTTCCGTTCGGTCTACGATCCTTGTCCGCCGAATTCGTGTACCTCCCTCATTTTCGTTCCTGGAAAGGCGCAAATAAGTTTTCCATGAGAAAGCTGTCTTTCCCTGCTTCAAGTGGAGTGCATGCGGAGCATCCAAATTTTGAGCCTGCTTCGGTTATCTGGCAAACGTAAAAAATGTTCAACATCTTTTTTCGAACTATTCAGTTCCTCATTGTGCATGACATTTTAAAAATGCAAGATGTGTGGGTTATTGAAAGTTTCAAATTCTGTCTCGTTCGGAATTTTGCTCCTTGGGTCGGATTGTAAAACAAGAATAACTGTACTGTGCAGCGTGAGGGTCTGAAGAATACCGTACTTGCTGCCAAAAATGAAGCTATATTTCTTGAACGCGTCGTTGTTGAGTTCAAACGCTATGTTTGGTGTACTGCATGCAGTTGCTACGTTTGAAACGCTCCGTTTAGTTTTCCACGCTGCTGTTTGATGTTCAGTGTAGCACTCAAATTTTACTGCATCGTTCCCCGGCGCCTCTAAGTTTTATCTTCATTTCCTTGGGGGAAGCCATTTTTCCAAGAACAAAGCTGGGATGGATCAATGAATGATTCGAACTCCTTTTTGTTTCTAGAACTTCTTGTCTCTGAATGACCAACTTCGTTTTTGAACCCTGCACGGTTCGATTTTATTTCTGGGAAAATCGTACTTCGGAAACATATCCTTATGTAATGTCTAACGCATTCTGTGGGGAAAAAAGGATCAGTGGCCACTTTTTAAGCACCTGTACAATGGACAAAGATAATTCCCCAAAGCGATCAAGATTCCGGAACTGTGTTACGAGTACCGACGTGACCTAGTTAACTGCAATGAGTGAATGGCTGGCGATCTTGACTCGTGACTCACGAGTGCTTCATTCACTGAACGCTTCCTTCAAAATACCCCGTTGTTACTTGAGCGGGATATGTTCAGCTATGCTTCTCCAGTGCAATCGCACGTTGAAACTTTACTTCTCTTTGAACCCAAGAACGAGGGCGGATCGGGTTGAAAATCCTGGTACGTTTATTTTTCGGGAGGCAACGCGGACGATGGTTTCCAGATCACTCCAATGGTAGTATGGGCGAAGTTGACGTAGACTGCCGCTCCGCGTTTCTTCTTGGAAGCATCAAATTTCTATCCGTAGTAATAATAGTTCGCTGACCCAGCGCGTATATTTTGGCAGTGAAGGATTTCTTGGAATTTTTTCGAAGCGAAATGCGTGATCACTTTCTGAAGTACCGTGTTTCCCCGAAAAGATAACGTACTCTTGAAATACGGGAATCTAACAAAATTGTCCACTAAAATGCGGGGTGGCAAAGCAAAAAAAATACATATTTGTGAACGAGGAAATTTCTTCAACGGTTAGAGTTCCTGAACTTTATTGTGCGCCTTTTAAATCGCAAAATTGTTTATAACACCAAGTACGTAATTATTATTGTATAAAAATTAGCGTACCTCTTTTTACGTACAGTTTATCCTATTTCCCGTTACTCTGTCTGATTTATTTTGAATCATGGGGGATTTAGATAGAAATTTTAAGGCAGCCTCCTAGAATTTGGCTACCACCCCCGCAGTGAGTGATTGAGGCACAATTCGGGATTGAAGCAAAATTCTGCTTCTCGGCGTTCGTAGTTATCTCGTTTCTTCTTTTCAACTCAGATTTACCGATTTGTCCCGTGAAACGAATTTTGCAATTAAGCTCTAAGGAGTCCTAATTTTTCAAGTAAAAACTAAATGGAATGCCTTCCTTGTATGTGAAAAAACTCTCAGTTTCCAATATAAAAAAAAATGTATATATCGAATAAAAATTCTTGGCGAAAGTCGTATTACGACTCACCCAGAGGAGCGGCGTGAACTATCGAATCGACCCATCCGCTCACAGTTTGCAGTGTCGTTCAGGTGATCGTGATTGCTCATAGGAGTATTTTTCGAGAGCAGAATTGACAACGTACGCGCTTCGCAAGATGGACTGAGTTTCGCGACGAAGTTTTCCCGTTATGTTGAATTGGTGCGATTCAGTGCCCAGAATGTGGCATCAAGAGAATCCGGAGCGCCTGGTGAATTCGGGCTCCCTCCGGATGTTGAGGGATGTGTGTCGCAAGTCCTCTTTGCGCGTGGGCGACAGCACCGCGTCGTCTGCGAGCTTCGGGCAGCGATCATCTGTCCCGCGCGATCTGTCGCCGGCTCAGTCGAGTCCGGGCAAGCCGAAGATGAAGGGTGTCGGAAAGCCGGAAGCGCAACTGCGACGCGGAAGCCTAACCTTTGGAAGTCTCGCGAATTTGTTCTCTCACGAGCGAAGGGCTCACGCGCGTCTGGGCCACCGATCGCGGACCCGGAGCACGTCTCCGGGGACCAACGCCGATGAGGTGTTGGCGGCGGCCTCAGGGCCGCGGCAAGCGTCGGACCTCAAGTCCCGTGACAAGTCGAAAATTCGCAGCGGCGCGTCGACTCCTGACGGCATCGCAGCCTGTTCGCCGCCCTCAATGACGCCCTGGCTCAGCCGGAAGACGAGGTGATGCAACGTCGATTGACGAGTAGCCCGCGGAATCGTGTTCAAGTAATATAAAAAAAATGCAGCGACACAGTTTTGATGAATCGTATGTTCATTTTGAAGGTCCCCGCGGGATGTTTCCATGGGTAGTAACCTTTTTTTTTATTCCGCTTGACCACCCGGGACTCTCGCCTATTGATAAATTATCCTATAATACAATTGTTTGTCAAAAGTGCAGTATGCATTTTAACCTAGATTGTCCTGACTTCTATGAACGTTCCTCCAATTTGAATTCATCAAAATTCTGGGGATAAGCGGCTTCCTGTATATTTTAAATTTGAGCAGCTTCATTTCCCTGTAATAATCATCCTATCTAAAGGAATACAGTGCAAATTGCGAGATTATTGCTAAAATGTCCGACAGAGTACGGAACAGTATTCTTGTCATTGTTCTTCGGTAGAATACAGTACAATACAAAGATCGAATCACGCTGCTATTCGATCATTCGGTCGGCGGTTACCGAATGTTACTCTGTATAGTTTGAATTTTCCATAATCCGACGGTGGTCAAATCCCACTGGCTAATTTTGAGCAGCCGCCGAAAACTTGTTCTCCATCACGTCTGGAGTGATCCAATTATTTATCATCATTTCTGAAGATTAAGTCAAATTTTTAATTTAATTTTTAAGATCTAAATCGTTGCAGGGTTGGGATGAATCTTTCATTTGAATTTTTGTGTATGCATAGGTATTCACTCATTCGTCAAATCGATGTTGCTGAATTTAAATGTCTGCCACTTCTTTTGCGCTAATATTTATGCTTCGTCCAATTTCTAAATCCAGTTACTTGTTCCATCTAATTCACCTTTTAGATCAGCGATACGATTCGTTTTCTTTTTTATGCACGGTTGGTGGCCACAAAATGCGCAATGTCTCCTGGTGTATACGTGTTCTATCCGCATTGGATGCGCGATGTTAATACCTTTCTGCCAAGTTGAGGAGGTGCAGATTAACTGAGTAGATCACCCGCTGTCATGAAGTCGATTAAATTGGTAATACTGTACTGTACTGTTCATTGAGACGTGCTTGTACCCACTTCTCCGCCCTTGCTTCCCCCATGTGAAGGGGAGCGGTTGAGCGCTTTTTGTGATGTATCACAAGATCATGCTTCGGATTTTTTTTTCATGAGCTCTTGGGTTGTGAGTCTTCTGAACGTATTCGGGACACTTCCGTACATTTTCTCAATTCCTGTTTTGTTTCCTCTCACTGATGGAAAATCTTCTGTCGGTCGGGATCAAACCTGGTATGACCTACTGGATACTTCACCCAAGTTTTCCAGGTGTTGATGTGAGCATATGAGAAAAATTTTGAACCACCTTCAAAACGCGCAGAAATGTCACTTCACGAAAAATGGCACTGCGTACTGTAAACCGCGGAGAATTTCGGAGAACAGTACTGTATCACATTATTTTCAAGCCGTGGATTTCGGAATACCTTGCACTTACAGCATAGAATAGTACGCCGTTCTAGTATTAAAAATGAATCTTTCTGAGTGGGGAATTAGAGGCCGTTTCATGTGATGCTTAATGATTTTTTGACATCGCATTCTTGATTGGATATCGGGCATCTTCTCACGTCAGTAACAAAAATCAAAGTTTTTTCGAAGTTCCTGACCCAAGTAAGAAAAACTGTTCTCTTCGACGACACCTTGAAATTTGGTTTGATTAGCCCGAAGGAGACCATGTAAACATGACTTGATTCGTCGTCTCATGACGTCACTATGAAAATAATTTTTTTCGTTAGAAGAAGGTTCGTGATGACGATTTTTAGTTCGGGGATGGGACGGGAAAAATTGCCGGATCCCACTCGTTTCAGTTCCCACCAGCGCTCCTTTTTAGATTACAATGAAGTACCTACTCTTGGTCGAGCCCGTTTTTTCCTATTTCGCGGTAAGGTAATTCACTTCCGAAATGAATATGTTCATGGATTTCGGTTGATTCTTGTTATTGCCATATTTTTTCAAGTAGGATGGGACAATTGATAAAGAATTCCTGTTTGTGCGTGGAATTGAAAAACGTAAGGTACCCTGATCAGGACCAATGCTTGGCTTGAATTGCCGTATTCTAAATTTGATTCATATCGTCGGGAATACTTGTGGAAAGACACGAGAGGAGTTGATGATTACTATTGAAAACTATGCCATTCACGTCACAATATCCGAAATTTGTTCGTTAATGATTTTCATCGAAGTGAAGATTATATTCGTTGATGAACTGACTGTATTCTTTGCAGATGGTTCAGACATATTGAGGCGGTTTCAGAGGCGTCCAAGCCGGAACCGAACATCAAGGTTCCTGCGGACGCCAATCCCGCTGTCGATGAATTTGAGGAAGAGGGTGCGGCTGCCAATATTAGCCAGTCCCAGTTGAAGCAGTGAGTGGTTCTTTGTTTAAAAATAAAACAAAGATGACTAACGATTGTGATCGAAGTGCACGTGGGACATTCTGAAAACAAGGATGCGGTACCGCTTACTCATGACGTTGTGGTGCTCTATTTGTGAGGTTGATGTCAATACGTTTTGGAAGTTAATTTCCATGACATAAACAGTATATATTTAAGGTACTGTATATATAATTTTTGTTTTGTTTTACCGCATGTCCGGTAAAAATTGTTATGGTAAAAATAGATCCGAACCATGTTCAGGCCTCAAAAACTCTTTCGAGCGTAATACATTTCGTGTGAATTGGTTTGAAATGACTTTCGTTTTGTTTATGCGGACATTTTTATTCATCTTTACAATCAACGTGCGCCGTCTGCTGAAGCCTTGCCGGAAATGTAAATTATGTTCGTATTTACATTGTAGGGAAGGGAACGTGGAAATCGAGGCAGCCTCTCCGGTACCATTCAGCCCCAGCAGTGGATCGACAGGATCATTAGAAAGGCAACAGAAAATGGGTGCGTATTTGTCCGGAGCTCCTTCGCCTTGCTGCATGTTAACGTGGGATCCAGGGTCTTTTTTTTTTCGAATCCTTTATATACTCCATTTTCTACCTTTTTTTCTCATGCACATGTTTGGCTATGTGGCTTCTAACGATGGGGTTCTTTTCACAATTGTAAACTCGATTTTTGGATTGATGGGTGTTCGCATGACGAACATTTCGCAATACAGGCGGTGCAGAAGTGAAAGAAGGAGCAAATGGTTTGTCTCCGAAATCCTCTTTCTCCGCTGGGTCTGCCCAACCCGGAGGCTCGTCTCCTACTCCACAACGTAGATACCAACGCGTGGAAATTCTCCAAATCGCTGAGGGCACTCAGCTGATTGAGCCTTCCGAGGTGGTGGTTTCGCATGGTCCGGCCTCGATACTCACCGCAGAACCCATTCTTACGCCCATAGGTATACTGGTGCTTTGGTACTTCGTTTTTCTATTGTCCTTCTCACCCTTTCCTTGCTGCTCATTTTCTCGATTGAAGATGCGCTTCCTTATGCATTTGAAGACGTGATTGATTCTCCATTTTCTGTAGCCTGATTAGTTTTCATTTTGCGAAATTTAATGCCGGACAAGCTCTTGGAAAAACTCGCAGAGCTTATTAAAATTATATGAAGGCGTGCTTTTTGAAATTCGAATCGGAAAGTTGAATTTACTGTCTTTCAGTTCGGGATTCAAGATCTATAAAGATAGATCCGAATGAAAAGCTCATGACGAGTTATGATTATGAACACACTATATTGTCAATGTTTGAGGATTGTACGAATCGTTTCTGTCGTGCGTCGAACGAACTTTTCAATTGTTTTGTGACTGTAAGAAATGTTTTCCTCTCAAAAAGTTCATTTTCTTTTTCAATCCGCTATTCATGGTGGCGCAATATTCCGCACTAAGCATTCATGTTTCAGCCTGTGAAGATCCGGGGTTTGCTTTTGCATTCTTCTGATTCTGTTGCAAGTTTCTTCACTCTCCATCTGTGTGGTGTTGAGTCATTCTTTATCCCAGAGAACCGATATCTTTCTCATCTTCTGACTTCTTCAACTTTTTTCAACACCGTTGAATCTGGGATTCAGAACAACTGCGAAGGAAAGATGCCGAGATCCGAAAAAATTTTGATCAGAAGCGAGCATTGGTCGCCGAAATTCTGCACGTTCCTCCGTCTGACTTCGAAACAATAGCAGATATCGCAACAGAAGCACATGAAACATCCGTATTAGGAGCCAAAGAACCTCAAGAGATCATTATTGCATCTATGAATCAAGGTTTGACTTACTTGACGATTTGAAAGATGTCATCGTATGGAATGTTACCTTTTTATTCAGCCATGCGAGTCCATGAGCTTGTGAACGAAGCATTGCTCGTAAGTGAGGAAGATGCCATTGCAGCTACATCTGGTGAAACGGGTGGGTCTCGCCGAGACAAGACAGGAGCTTCGCAGAGTCATCACCAAAAATTTGTTAAAGTCTCATTTTCAACTGCCTCGAGACTGACGGAGGCATCTTCGACGTTATCGAAGCAAATGGGAGAAGTTATGGTAAAATCAAGTGTTTTCATATGAATTAATTCATTGAGAATGACTGAATTTTCCGTTCTTATTCAGCACATCGTTCAAGAATGCCTCAGTTTGAATGAACAGCTTCGAAAGGAGCTGCGCAATGCCAAAGAGCAAAGACATAACAGCATTCGTGAGGAATGTGTTGATACGAAATTATCTGGAAGAAGACGACGACTGGGTGAGTCGATCGTTCTTTTTTTTTTTTCCTCAATCAAGTTGTACCGGGTTTCTGTAAAAATTGGTACTGCACTAGGTTGCTCGTAAGAGAAAATTTTCCATCAACTTTTTTTTTGTTCCTTTCTTAGGTAATCGAGAGAAACGATCCAGTGGCGCCGGTCTCACGTCAGAAGCGGAAAGTCAGGATTCAAACCCTGCATTGGATGCTCGGGAAACTGAGAAGGAGGAACCATCCCCTGCCGAATCTTCTCCATCTGCCCCCGTAGACGTTGTTAAAAGTGAAGGTACTTTTGCAGCGTCTCGTTTCGCTTTCAAATTTTCCGTCTTATTTTTAATGTTTGCCCTCGCACTGATTAAAATTTTCGAGATTATAATTGATCTGAATAAGATATCTTGACATTTGAAGGATCTGAATACTGTTTCATTTGATGTGTAAATGCCATTTGTAAAGTTTCGGCTTTTCTTCCCGGAATTAAATAGAAGAGTGGGTAGATTTGTTTTTCAAATGTTTTTCATCTATTTGTGTTTTTAAGCCTGGGATTGTTAGCCAAAGGGATTTTAAGAGGTTATCAAAGCTGACTGTGGCTTCTCAGAACAGCGATCATAGACGGACTTTCTATTTTGCTGATATTTTCTTTTCTTGATGTGGTACATTTTAGTTTCCGTGGAGAAGTCTATCAAAATGGAGAAAGAAGGGAAGAAGAAGCAGTCTGACGAGGTACAGGACTAGACTGGCACAAGGCAGAGATGCGTTTGCTTTGATTTCTGCGGCATTGGTTTGCATTGTAGGCGATGCCGCAGGAAGGAGCGGATGGCGAAGGGGGCGGTGGTCATCAGCGCGGAAAAGTGGGAAAGAAGCACGTTGGTAGTAGCGGCGGGAAACAGAAGCGTGGCGGCGGGAAAGCCCTGCTTAATCCCTAATTGAAACCGGTTACTCGATGTACTAGCAAAATTGGCTTCACTGTCATGGACGGTGAGCAAGATTTCTAGCTTGCTGACCCCCAAGTTGTGCAAGGAGTGCCTTTTTTGTCTTTTTCCGTGCCCCGAAATTAGAAGTTTGCCTGCACTTTTCGAGTGTCGTAGCAGCTACATCGAGATCCGTGGATGATTTGTTTATTGAAGCTTTTCGCGCAGATCTTTTTTTTTTTTTCTCAAAGCCTCCAAGAAACAACAGACAACAAAGTCGTTGAATTCGTTCAGTTGTCCATCTGAATGTTTTTACGACGCATGAGATTAAGGAGAAAGAAAGCAGGATTAATCATATTCGAGTAGACTACTTTCCACGGGTTGTTGGACCAAAAATGAGGCTCGGGGCCGCGTGAACCTCGCTTGCTTGTTTTTCGCATCTTCTTGCACGTGATTGGAGGGATTTGTTGTGGACTAGAGGTGTGCGTTAGTTGAAATTGTTCTGGATTTCTTGTGTCGACTGGTTTGAATTATGTTGCTGCTGTAGAACATGCGCTTAATTGTTCTCTCGGTGTAATTAAGTGGGGAATTCTATTCATCTGTCTGCCACGTTCCGTCTGCGTTTCTGTGCGAGGAGTGTCGCTTTGTTCGCGTCTGTGAGGGTTTTCTCTTGTCGAGATGATGTGAATGCTGGAGGTCGATGTCTTGATGGTTATTGGAGAGAAGGGGTCTGTGACGCAAGGCTTCCTGTGCATTTCCGCCTTGCACCCTGTTGAAATAAGCACGGGATGATCAACGGAATCGTCCGGTTTCACCAGGATTCCATCGTGTCGCTTAGCCTCGTTGCCTTAAAACCAAGTCAAAGCTTTTTTGTCGCAGTTTTTTGTAAAGGGGACTGTAAACCGAACCTGAATTCCTTTGATGTGACTCGCTTCCGCCATCTGAAATGTAACCGCTCGCCCTCAGTTCCGAACGCGACGCCCTTATTTATTTTTGCCTTTCCCAAGATCAGTCTGTGATAGCAACCGCAGAAGGACAACATATTTGGAATGTTTTGTTTTTCTCTGATTGAGGATGCCAGTAAGCATGGATCGGGGTGGGGAAGGGGAGGGGGTTAAGACACTAGCCCCGATGGTTTTTTTTTTTTAATCATGGAAGCCGAATCCCGCAAAACATAACCGTCGCAGAGAGAGGATGTCCCGTGCGCGTGTTATTTCTTTTTGTGGATCGGAGCCATTCGGGCGATTTTTCGTGCTTTGTGTAGAAGAGGGCGATGAATGTTGAGCACAGAAAGGAAATGGGATATTTGTAAATCAGTCGTATTTTAGATTTGTTATGATATATGTCGTATTATTTTAAAGTGAGAGCAAATCATCCTTACAATGAAGGTTCCTTCGTTCATGTCGTGTTCTTGATTTCATTTCCGTTTTTATCTCTTCGTTGTGAGTAGAACAGTTTACTTTAAAACTCGGATTTGTGGATGACTTCTGCGAATTTTTCTGTTAGGTCGAGATGAGATTCCGCATGTATGTGGGTCCTCAACAGGTCTGCTCGGAGTTCTCCGTAAGTGAAGTTCTGGAGCTTTTTGAATTTTCGTTCTAAAGTCTTCTTGTTCGTGCTATTCCTCTAAAATTGTTCTGCGTTTTTTAGCAATTTAGATAGATATTGCCTTCGAAGTTGCGAAGCGGAGGAATCTGCGAACGGAGGATCGTCGGATAGTCCAGCGAGGTTGTGAACGGATTACGGCACCGTGATACATCCTGATCGTTTCACGTGTTCGCACTGCGATGGCTTTCGATGAGGTGGGCAACGCACGTATTCTATTCACCGACTTCGGTTTCAGTCCAGGTCTTCTCACTTTGAGCCATTCGCATCTTTTGGGAGGAGACAGTGCCCTTGCATGAAAATTTAGATTTCGTGGGGCTCGTTTCATCTGATACTGAGCATAGGGCGATGAACGCCCTAAACTCAATAACGGATGAAGTTCCGTGCCAAGGGTGCTGAATTGCGTTTTTGATAAGTTGGGGCCTTTCGAGCAAATAATTGGAAAAGATTTTCTGTACAGTACTCGAACACCCGGCGCCTGTGTGCATTATGCGCAGCTTGATTTTCAAGAATGGATCGTGGACAATTTTCCTCATTTTCCATTTCATTGTTCGCTGTACTCGTTTAAAAGGAGCGCACGGTGCTTATCCGAGTAAATGCGGGTTATTACAGGATGCTCTTCTCATGAATATTTTCACTGCCGATTTTTTTTAACCATATCATATAGAGCTTCAAAATTGAAACTTTCCTCTCGTGCGCGTAAACGTTGAAGAGCACCTGGTTCATTTGAGAGCATGCGATGCGTAATTTTATGTCTTTTGCAGGCTATGTCTCGGTGTCTGAAGAAATATCCGGACCTTCCTGTGAAGTATAAAATGAAAGAACTCATGGCCATTATTCAATCCAGTCCTGTGAGCATTATCGTCGGGAGAACTGGCAGCGGGAAAAGCACTTTAGTGCCTCGAATGATTGCTGATTATCATATGGAGATCAAGAAATATCCGTGGTCCTGCAAAATTTTGGTCAGCGAACCACGTCGACTTTCCGTACTCTCTTTGCATGGCTACATGAAGAACTTCAGCTTCGATTGGGAGATGGGGCGCCTGCTCGGATATCACGTTCGTTCAGGATCTGAATGTCGAGCGACTAGCTTGATTGAGTACGTTACAGTTGGAATTTTGTCCAGACGTCTTGAAGAATTGGAGAAAAATATCACACACCTGATCATCGATGAAGCTCATGAACTGTCGTGTGATCTCCAAGTTTCGCTCGCACTGGCGAGGAAGATTCTCTATGACAGGTATTCCCGTGAGCGAAACTTGAAAAGCGATTGTCCGCCGCTAAAAATCATCTTCATGTCAGCCACGCCAGATGTGGAATCGTTACGTGGTTACTTCAGTCAATGTTGTGGCGATATTGGGAACCTCGTGGCCCAACTGGACGTTAGAAAATTTCTTGCGCCTGTTGTGGACGTATCTGGTATCACCTTCTCGGTGGAACGGTATTTTCTTGATGAAATTTGGGAAGCCTTGAACATACAGAAAGCGGTGAAGTTTGACACTAATTGTTTGATTGACCAGTGCCGAGGAGAAGAATCTTTCGAACTGTTGAAGGAAATGCATAAGAGAATGCCTCGAGGCACGTTCCTGGTGTTTGCCGCTGGCGCAGTAGACGTAAACCTGCTTTCTGAGATATTTTCGGAAAATTCCGATTTCGCTGTTGGAACTCTGAAGAAAGATTCAACTAAACAAGATATTCGCTTTGCCCTGGAGGAGAGCACCTCTAAAAGGAAGATCATCGTAGCAACTAACATTGCCGAAAGCTCTCTCACCATCCCGAATGTCATATTAGTCGTAAACTTCGGTTTGACAAAAAAGTCAATCTGCCTTGCTCATGGACGAAGAGCGTCGAGCAATCAGTGGGCTTCTAAGGCGCAGAACATCCAGCGAGAAGGTCGATGTGGCCGATTAATGGATGGGACTGCAATTCATCTGATGACAAGTGACTTCTTTGCTAAGCTTCCCGATCACAAGTACGTCTTTGCTGCAGTATACTGTACAATACACTCGTTAATTTTTTTTAACGAGAGATAAGCTCCGAATTCAGTGCTGCCCAGCACAGATGTGGCCAAGGGCCACATTGTGGAGATAAGAGTCCTTGAGGGCCACAAAAGACAACTTTTGAGAGTCAAACTTTTCCTTTATTCAATGAGTTTGAAATGTAATCTAGTGATATGCATCTAGTCACATTTTAGTCATGAAATTTTCGTATGGTTTCGTCAAATTTTGAATTTTTGCATGCATTTTTCAATATGCAGTATTTTGAATGGATGTGGCTGCCACCTTGAAAATTTACTGAAAGGTACCGCGGGCCAGATGATGAGCATAATCGGGCCGGCCAGCAGATCTGTGGCCCGCGGGCTGTATGTTGGGCAGCACTGTTCCAAATGTAGGCTTACTCTTCTCAGGTACAAAGCATTAGATATTACGCACCGGGTCTCATTTCCTGTGTAATTATATATTTATTACGATGGAAAGTGTCGTCGCACGAATTCCACTTCACGTTAAAGTACACGAAGGCTTCAGTGGAGTACTTTCCAAGAGTGTCGTTACAGGGTTTCTTTTGTGTCAGCGAAGTAGTTTCCCGTTGCTTGGTATTTACGTTTGTACTGTTGATACACGAGATGTTTCTTCGTTCAGAGCTGATGAGAATTGGATTATCATTCAAGGGTACCTAAAAACATCGAAGTAGAACCAATGTAGATGGCCTACTGTTAAATAAGTTCTTCCCTTTGGAGGCCAGTGCAGTTTGAGGAGCAGTTTCGTGCGATTTTTCCTGCAACCTAATCCAGATTTTATCTCAAAATGTTGTCCAAACTTAGCCCTGAATATGCTGGACATGACCTGGAGAGGACAATCGTGAGTGCTATTTTCGCAAGTCGAGGAAACAGTACGCCTCGGAGCATTCTTTCGGAATGCCTCAATGGTACACCTAGTTTGATGATCCACGCGGCGACGAGGAGACTTCAGAATGCATTCGCGTGTACAACCGGCTCCGATCGGATGGAGCTCACCGTGCTTGGATCATTGATGCATGCAATGTCGCTCTCCCTGGTTGAAGCGCGCCTTGTTTTCTTTGGGATGTGCTTCGGAGCGTGGCAAAATAGTCTTGAACTCGCGGCGATTCTTCGGACTGATGTGCCGTACTTCTCTCCTCCTCCTCCTGCCGAAGCTCCCGAAGTCTTAATAGCACGCTTGGAGTTGGCCGAGGATTCGGATTTACTGGCCCATCTTGTCGCAAAGACTAAAAATCCGCCTTATGTCCGATTGAATCCGATTGCGGTTGAAGCTGCGAATAAAGCGTATCACGAGATTTTTTCGGCAGTTTTAAAAATTGGAAATCCAAGGCTCCCAGAATGTTCATTTCCTGAAACCTACTCCCGCATGATGTTCTACTTGCTGACCGCAGCGAGTGCGTATCCGAATTACTTCTACGGCAAGGCAGAAAACTCCCATTGCGATGCGACACCAGATCAGGTGAAAAAGTCGTTGGTCTTCAAATGGCAGAGCTTAAGTCCTTGCCGTAATGCGTTGGAGGATGAAATCCGGAAATTGTTCAGGAATTTCAAAATCGAGAGCTTCACTTGGACCGAACTCTCAGTCCGCGTGCAGTTTCTGGACACGGAGTCGATCACGCGCATTACGCATCCTGCAGTTCTGTTCGGCATGGCGCATTGTCTGAATACTAAATGCAGACCTTTTGCCAATTCCTCACACAATGTAAGTACGAACGAATCTCTTGCGAATACCCACGTCTGCTGACACCTTTCCATAATGGACGCGAAAGAGTAGAAGTCCTAATATTGGTTCATAAGTTACGTCAGTGTCTTGCGCTTGTATTGAAGGGGGATTCTGATTTGCGAACTTGAGTGCCCTGAGGACTCAATTTTATATTTCAGTACTGTACTGCCCTAACACAAATGTTAACCCTTTTTTCATGCTTCTCAACGAGGACATTGCGAGAAGTCCGTCCACCATTCCTGGAAGGTCTTCTCTTGTACCAAAATCTTCCGGATCGAAACTCATTCAATTAATTCTATGAAAATGCACAATTTCATGGCGCCATTGAAATGAACCAGTGCTTTTTTTTTAGAGAAGCATACGGAAAAATCCCACGTGCCTCCTCGAATAAATGAAAAACCTTTTTATAGGTCAGTATAAAAACATGTATTATGCTAACCTTGAATTTCTCAAAAGTGTTCAAACATCGTGTGAAACTCCCACAACTGATTTTCGGATTCTCATGGATAGGTTGTTGAGACCTTTCATCCGATCCAGCAATGAGTTCTGCGTCTTGAGTTTCTTCCCTTATAATGTTCGTAACAGACGGAGTGTATACTCGAATTTTGAAAAAAAGTAACGCCGACTGATGCTAAATTCGCTTTCAGGCGGAGCAAAACCAAGCTCGGATTCAAGATGTTCGAGGTCCTTATTCCCCAGCTGCCTGCGAACTAAAGCCTTACGCCGATGTATTCGAGTCTTATTACAAATTTTCAAAACTCTCAGGAGTTTCGACTGTCGGTCTATTTGAAGAGCAAAGGATGTGCGCCTTTCTTAGATGCGTTGAATACGAGCGTATCAGCCAATTAAGGTATGCTACAGTATTTCCTCCAATTGATGGATTTCCATCGATATGCGCTGCTTTGTTCGCGCCTAAAGTTGAATACGTACAAGATGGCGGGATCTGCTCGAAAATCATCGCGTATCATGCAGCAGAGACCCTGGGGTCGTCGTGGGTCAAATTCATGGAAATTCCGACGTGTCTCTTCGACTACGATGTTTCACGAATCAACATAGTTCGGAAACTCCTCGAACTCTGCAATTCAGGAGAACGCATGCAAAAATTTTCTCCCCAGCAGAAAAAAGAGGTGCTGCATCGAATAGTATCGCTCTCATATGATGTACTAGTCTTCGGTGACCGAGTGTCTGTTCGTGCTGCGAAGTCTGGTTGGAAATATTTGCATGCCAAGGAACTGAAACGAAAATACGTTGAGCTAGATCAGTTTTCGTTTGATCTCTTGGAGACGTCTCCTGCGACATGTCGTCTTTGCGAAGAATCCTCACCAGGCATCATCAACAGCAAGTCACTTTTGCAGAAACACCTGATGTCTGCAACGCATCGGAAGAATTTGATGGCGTTGAAAGTGGAATTAGAGCGATCCGAAGTCAATGACCAGATTATCGCTACGTTTTTCCTTTCCACGGACATCCGAAGTGATGAACCTTGAAATATTTTACTGTACTGTGGAACACTGTTGAATTTGCCTGTCTGATATATGTTCGTTCCAAAAGTTCCGTGGAGCTTTTTTTTCATGGGCTGCAGTCAATTAAGTGATTACGTCTGTTGATGCTCCTGTCCTGTGATGAAATACACAGAGTATTAAAACAAATTTCCACTAGTGCGTATGATTTCTACACTGCCCATTTTTTTGTGATTCGGACAGCCTTGCGTATATTATCCACTAATAGCAGATCCTTCCACGGAAGTGTCGAAGTTTGACCGAAGAATTTCTGAACATCCGGGCTTGAGCGGTTCTTTAATTGAGCGATTATGGAGTTAACATTAAGTAAGAACTCAAATATCCGTAAGGTATGCTTTCGCCTTTGATGCTGTGCTGATGCGAAAATTTCCTTTTTGCCAGCGTTGGGATCTTCTTCCAGGTTACGCCCATTTCCGAAGTTTCATTCGCAGAATATACTGCACTAGTGCTAAAAACTTCAATTTTTCTGCAGAATGCACCAACATTCACTCCTGCCAAGGAGATTCGTTCTTGCGTGAAAAAATGGTGCTGTATGTTCAGCATACGTGACCTTGAATGACTCATTTCTACTATGGGGAAAACTCCCGGAATTTCCTGCTGGAGAAACTGTCTGATAAAATTATTCATACGTGTACGCGTCTTATTTCGAGTCCTGTGTTTGGATGGAATCGAGAATATTATACACGGGTGTACCTTGTTGGTTGTGGAATAATCATTCATCATTTTTTGACATCCAATTGCCCGTCCAGATTTAAAAAAGGAGCTTGAAATAAGGTATTGCTCACCACAGAGGAAATGGGTTCAACTCATACATTTACATGCTGTACTGTACTTCGATCACTTTTCAGTTAATATGCATAAGCACTTGGTAACAGTAACTTGCCTTTTTGTGGGAACATGTTCAGATTTCACCGGGACATTCTTTCAGTGGAGGTTGCTGCTGAAAAGGTCTATAATTTTATTGCTGAGCAATGAGTACTTTATGATGGCTGTAATTGAAAGTACTGTATGTTACTGCTCTGTAAATCCTTAACTATAATGACGAGCAGACTTGCTTGAAGCACTTATATGATCCCATAGCTACATAGTTCGGAGTTGGAGGATTCCAACTGGAAGCTTGGGTACCCAACCAAGTTCATCCTAGGATAACTTCCAAAATAACCCTCATGAATCCGAACGTAAGACACGTCTTCTTAAAACCATTCGTTATACACGAACATGAGGTTTGCGGACACGTAACAATGCTGGTTAGGCATTCCCCCTGATTTTAACTCGACTGATTTATCAAGATACGCAGCTACTACCGCAGTCCCGCAAAATGAAATTGTAGGGTCGTGTTCGGTGAATTTTGGCTGAACGTCTGTCAGTCTTCCTTTCTACTCGAGCTCGTGTTCGAAAACTACACGGAGGCTGACATTGCGTGATTCCCGCGTTTTCGGTTGTCTGTCTGGGTGCGGAAATTACCTCGCTACGCACTCGCTTGCGGCGTGCGAAGTAAGGAAGTCGAGGAAAACCAGTTGATCGACTTGGCCGCGATGAGGGCCGCATTCCGGCTGTGTCATTGGCTCCGCTTTCCTGAATGTACGGCTGCACCAAAGCTCCTCTTTCTTAAACTAGTTTCAGCTGCTCATCGTCCGGCGTCGGATTCACGTTCCTCAACTGCGCGTTTTCGAGCGATAATTTCTGTAGTCCATTAGTGTGAATGTAATCACTGACTTTCGCCTCTGAACCGCACGATTCGTCATGGTTATACATCCGCGCCATTGCAAGGATTACAATGAGTGACGCGTTGCTGTGCATGGAACTCCGGATGCCTTTCCTACGGTGAAGCAGTGTGATGAAGTTCCCTTTGTTGTGCAGTGTTGAGAATGCAATACATCTCTATAGTTTCATCGAAGAACACGGAATCGCGAACATTTTCCCGCGAACTCTGTTTTCCATTTGTCTTGATGTCTGACATTGTGTAGTTTTCCTCATAATTAAACGGATGTGCGTGTCGCAAGAAAAATGACGAACGGTGTCCCATACAATGTTTCATCTCGTGTTGAGGAAGAATCAGTTAATTAGCGAATGTAAACTTATTATCCCCAGGTAATGTATGGTGTGTTTTTGCAAAATTTTAAATTGATAAAATCATTTTTATACCTTCAGTAGTATTTTCGTAACTGCATAGAACGGATGACTCACCGTTCTGCATATACAGTACTGTACCTGAGTTTACTGGGCTTCTTGACCAAGTCATATTCGTGTCATTCGAATTACTGTACTCTGCTGAACCACGAAGTTCAAACAAAATACACGTATTGATTTTAAGAATGTAAACTTTTTCTACGGTCTATGTAGATTACGTGACCCGAGTTAATTGAAACTTTTTATCCGATGACTCATTATTTCCTCGAGTTGAAAAAAAATTGTGAAATTTATAATTCCAATCCGTTAGGATGAGGTAATCACTTGCATTGAGCAGTAGATTTTCCTCATAATGAAACGGATGTGCGTGTCGCAAAGAAAAATGACGAACGGTGTCCCATACAATGTTTCTTCCCGCCAATATGCGTCCATAGCACTTTTCCAGTCTGCAACAGCAGTTGCTTTTGTGCAAATTTCTTTCCCTTAAAAATTTCTTTTTCTCACCAAGCCTGTTTTCAATTTTGCTCCTTATTACGTCTGATGGTTATCATTAAAATATGACTGGAGCTGTGCTGTTGAAATCAAACCGAAACTCACTGATTCAGGACTGTGTAATTTTTTAAACTTCGACCATCATTCTGGGACGAATTAATTCAGTTGTGTGTGAAAGCGCGCCCCTAAAACGAGTGACTCATACAATGGACAATCTTGGAACAAACCACCCATTGTAACGCATTAAATTCATCGGATGAAGTACCTTTGTACAATACTTCACTCATAAACAAAGAGCTGGAATCACTGATTTTAAAGGTGTAATGTGATTTTTTTTGTTCAACTATACGTTATAGTCATAACTTCTAGCAGACGACTTGTGTAAGCAGTGCAGCACGTGGTATCACGTACTGTACGGACAACGAAGTCGAAAAGGTCGCTGTCAGTATGTTTATTATTTTTTTGAAGAAAGAAGGCGAATTTCGTGCTCTTTTTTTTCGTGAAATTTTTATTTAGCCAGGAATTTACTGTATTCTAGATAATTTGGGATACGCTAAATAGACCATCAATTTTTTATATTGTTTCCATTTTTACTTCATGGTCTCTCTGAGTGGCCTTCATTCAACAATGAACCAAGGCCTTTAATTGAGTGCGCAAATGAGTACGGATTTTTTCAAAGCGGTAATTAACCTTCATTAGGTTCAACACTTGTAGTATAGCTTGTGGGCCCGCCCAAAATATTCATAACTTTATAAGGGAAATTATAATTTCTTGTGATGAATTAGATAATTAGAAGACAGGCTGTGGCGCAAACCAAGCAACTCCGATAAACGAAAGTTCCCGCCTAATGAATAAGTGCGGGAAAATAGTGAATTGGTTGATAAAATTGTCTCGTGTGTGAAGTAATTCTCTGTGGAAAAAAAGATAAGGATTTTCCCTGCCTTAAACTTGCACCTTTCCGTCCGACCTCCAAGAGAGAAAAGTGTGAACCAATTCTTCATACGGAAACAAAAGTTCAACCTTGATGCCACAATTCACTTCTATGCTTGGCTCCTATCAATTTTGAAAATTACTCATTGTCCTCGCTTCAGAGACGAATGAACAATCCAGGAAGTATAAATTTTAAGACGCGGAGACTTTCAAGGCATCAGCTTTTACGGATCCATGAAAAAATCCCGCGGCCCGAAAATCCCGTAAGGCTGAGAATCCCATAGACCTAAAAATCTCGCGGGGTCCAAAAATCGCGCAAGAACGAAAATCCTGCGTACTACGAACTTGAAAAGTGTGTCTTGGTTTTACGTAAAAAAAAGTAGTAGTAGTAGTAAGTACAATAGCTGGTTCTTGTTTGGTGTCAGGGATGGAACGGTAGATCAAATGTCAAGACAGGATGGAGACAAGAAAATCAGTGCATTTATTTTTCCATGGCCTCTGGATGGAAATCTTGTCGATTTCAAAACTTGTTGAATTTTTAAAACGTGATTCTTTTGGTATTTATCATGCATTGAACGTTGAATCTTTACATTGAAATTTGTCAGAATGAAATATGACTTATCAAATTGCATTTATACTTTTTATAATTTAGAAATCGTGTACACACCGTAACCTGTCGCATTTGTCAAAGGGGACTTCTCTGAAACAAAAATTCATGCCTCGGGATTTTGGTTCCTGTGGGATTTTCGGACCCCACAAGGTTTTTAAGCCTACTGGATTATCGGCCTCAGGATTTTCAGGCCATGGAATTTTTCTTCCACAGGATTTTATCCTGCACCCACAATTACGACTATTGAAGCCTCTTAATCCGATTTATCACCATATTGGCGTAAATCCAGACATCAAATATAATTTATTGGTACAGTACTTCTCAATCTTCCTTGCAGGTTGAAAATATTTGGTTGAAAGTACATTATTCATGATTACATGAATGTGCAAGGTGTAGAAAGCGAAGTTATTTATGACCCAAGCGTGGGTCCAGATGAAGCTATTCATGTATTTTGATCAGAAGAAAATGAGGAGGAATATGCCTTCATTAGATTTCCCGAACGACGATGCATTCTTTTGTGAGCAAGGAAAATGAGATTGCTTCTAATGATAATCAATGTAGTCATATGTCTGGGTTGATGGGGTACTTGCTTGCTGCTGTATGTGAATCTTTTCAAAATGTACCAGGGTGAGAGAAAGCTTCGCGCCGTGAGAAGTTGAATGATACACTGGGACTCGGATTATCTGAAGTACAGTACTGTACTGTACAGTTATTCAAAACTATAGTACAGTTCTGATCATTTTTGTTCACACGTAGATTATATTTGTCTCACTTTTTGTTCAAAGCAATTAATTTCTTTGTGAGTGGAAAAATAAAGTATGCTGTATTCTCAATGCTACTTTTTTCTGCGGCCAGTGGAGGAATTGAGCGAGAATATACAGTATTGGGAACCAAGTGCTTCAGCCCTTACTCCAAGTTGGTGACCTAGTCCACGGGATAAAAGAGGTACGATACGATACTAAAAATTTTGGAATCATAAATTAAATTATTCGGATAATTGGAAGTTTTGCTGAATACGTGGTAGTACAGTAAAATATTTCCGTTTTTGCGATTGCGCTGGGAATTTACAAGCTTTGAAATATCCGTTCGAGAAAAGCGGATGGCTTCATTTCCCACTTCTTATTTTAATTTTTCTAATTCCCTCGAAAAAATTTTAAATGAAGATATGTATCCTGAAGATATTTGCAGGGGACACTGAATTAAAACGGTTCTGATTTATTTTAAAACAAGTGGCGTAAAAAGAGAGCTTACACATTTTTATTTGTAATAAGGATGCTTAAATGTATTTTCAACTGAAATATACAACGTCGGGAAAATACGTCTTATTTTTCTATTTAAAAAAATAAAAGCTCCGTTCAATCGGATTATACGAAACTATTGGAACCCCCGGAAACAAATCTCTGCTTTGGTGGAAAATGCGTTTTGTATAGAAACATGATAATGTACTGTACTCTGTTGTGTCTACATATTACAGTAGCATGGACCAAGAATGAATTATTTGTGATCGCGAAGAGATTCTTCTCAAAGAGATTCAATTTATGCGTCTACTCTCTTTCAAAAATAGCAGCCTGAACCACAGAGGCTTTGCAGCAGTACTGCGACTGCCCCGCGTCGTACTTCAGCTCCAACACGCGCTGGGTCCTCAGATTTTATCGTCGTCGATCGGTCGATTATGCGTGCACATAATATGTGAATGCTGTGTATGTCGAGACTTACACCGAGAATTCCATATGCCTCAGTGCCTCGTTGACACGCTCTTTGCCCCGAATGGCTTTGCATGGAATGCCGATGTGTGAACGGATGCCGCGTTCGCGCTTCATGGCCGACGTGCAACGCGGAGTCGTTTGAAGTCCGTGAACCGGTGCGAGGAGAGCGGTGCGTCGGCGGAGGAACCGCGAGTTCTGCGGTTCGCGGTCCGGGAACTAGGCGGGATTCCGCAGAATGAGCGCCAAAAATTGGTCCAAAATCGCTGGGCTCACGTTTGCGTTTGTGGCCGTGTTGCTGGTGGGCTCGGGGGTTTTCATGGTCCTCGAGACGACCATCACGCGGAGGAATCACACTCTGGAAACCGAGGAGTGGAGGAATTTCACTGGTGAGCCTGCTTTTCCCATTTCTACAGGCATCCTGGTCGAACCTCTCCAAGTCGAACTTCATGGGACCAGCAGAAAAAAATGTCGTGTTAGGGAGGTTCTGATTGAGGGAAACACTAATTTATGTTGTGGGAAACATAGAAGAATTGAAGGAAATTGTAAATGGGGATATTCTGGGCCTTAAATTGCTTCTCAAAGGAGTTGACAGGATGCTGAATTTTGGGGCACGGGTTCATTTGGCCAATTAATCTTTTACTTCCTGCAGAAAATGTCAAATTACTTTATTATTGCTTTTTTCCAGTGTCAAGAAAATATTAGCCTGAATGCCTCAGAAAATTTGAGTTTTGTAGCTTTTGAAGAAAACTCCTTCAAGTTTAAGGAGGTTTTAAATGCATTGTTAGTAAGGGAAGTCCGACTGGGACTTGAAAAAAAATCGACTTAGGAAGGTATTTGACTGAGGAGGTTTGAGTTATTGAGGTGCAAGTGTAGTTGAATTTCCACAAATCGAAGACCTCTTCAGGTCGAATTATTATTCGTTTTAATGCCTGCCTGAATTCCCTCAAGAAAGCAATGTGTCAAGATTTCCTTAACTCATAGGCTGAGGCTCTCCCAACAATAATTTATAGAGAGCCCTCTGGGCTATCTAAGGACTCAGTAAATAGAAAAGCAATAAAAATGTAACTTAATGCTTTATTTCAAAAGTACTTGTAAATAATTAATTGCGCAAATGTAAACTTGCTTTCATGTTGAGCATACTGTTGCTCAATTTTTCCAGCAGTTTAATACCCAGAATATCCTTAAAATTCTAATTATTTTTTTTAGCAAACATGCTGGTTTCATGAACTCGAAAACTCGCGAAATCACATTTTGTGGGTCCCTCTGAATTTGACTTGAAAGAGGTTTGACACAGTTTTCCCATCTCCCCACAGTAATAATTGAGAATAATCTAGGTAATAATCTAGTAATAATCTAGAAATTTATCATTAATATTATGCAGAGGTCCTCGATCTGCTCGGCAACGCTCTTAAGAGCTTCTCATAAACGCAACAGGCTCCGCGAATGCTTAAACAAATTGTGAAGATGAATTTGCATTAAGTCTAAGATGCAGAAGTTTGGTCTGGAAAGAATCATCAAGGACTCCAGTGTTCACAAATTATAGGCTATAAGTACAGTATGAGGGGTTCTTTTTTGAATGTAAGGATTTATTAGCCCAGGATTTTCTATCTCGTTATTGAGATGCGAGGTGACGCGGATGACAGGATTGCGCCATATGGACAACAGAGTCATGTCAATTGCAGTCGATAATCTTCAAAAAAAGTTTTAAGCTTTTCGAGGAATGCATTTTCATTGTGCAATTGAATTGTTCGATAAAATTGTTCTTGGGTTGGCAATCAACTAATTCTTCGTGCAAAGAAAGCGTTGTAAGAAGGGTTCTCCTAAATTAAGATGAAGTCTGTGGGGACTGGATCAACATTTTCTTATAGATGAAATCGGCGGAGTAGGTCAACCTTCATTTTCCTGTACATATCTTCTTTAGGATTAGATAAAAAAAATGCGCTCGGCATCCTTCAGTAAACTATTTTAAAAATAATCCGGAGATTTCGCTCTACAAACGAAGTCGAGTGTCACCTCTTATCAACATCCTGGGCGAACCAGATGCAGTGGCAGCAAAATCGGGTTTTGTTTTTCAAAAATTCTCCAATTCTACGTTTGGAACTTATAAACTTCCTTGTTTTCCATTTCTGTCCCGAAGTTTTGGAAGCCCAAATCTTTTTTTTTCGCTTTTAATATTCAGGAGATAGAATCTTCAATGATTAAAGATTCCGTACCCATTGGTTTATCCTTGGATTCTGAATCGCTGTATGGAATTTCAGAAGGAGGTGAGTTTATCCAGATTTCGATCAACTATGCATTCAACAGCATACCAATAAGAAATTGCAAGCCAACCGAAGATAAAAATTGTCATATACGATCTCAGTTAATTTGATTAATTTCCCCGTGATTGAAGTTACGTTTTTTCTCGAAACTTCTTGTAAAATTCAGAATAACACCTTTGGGAACGGAGTTTTCGAACAATGAGTTAAAAATGTAGCAGGATAAGCGAAGCGAACGTCGATACAGTACTACATCAATATAAGAGTAACGCAAACTTTTTATGTAAAGTTCGATGGAACCTCTATGATGCAGTATTTTGCCATTTGAGAAATCCGGTAATATAAGCCTTACAAAGAATCATTGAATGTACCCTTGAGTATTAAAAAAAAGCTTGATTCTCCGTAACGTTTGATCATCCGAGGGAAAGCTGCTAGTCATTAACTCGGATAATTATTGTGAAACTGTATTTCCAACTCCCGTATACTAGCTCATGATCTACAGTATTTTGAAAATTGTAATCATCAGTAATCATCATTAAAAAAAATCTGATGGTCGGTCTATCTTATTTACATTACTCGTTTTACTGTACTTTGTATCGCCATTAGCTGCTGAATTATTAACAGGGTGAAGTATGAGCCAAGATGCTCACAAGGAAAAGCATCGAGAAATGGGACACAGCTTCGAAATCGAATTCTGAATTTTCACATGGGACGATTGGTACTATCCCATTGCTCGAGTACTGCACGAATGGAAATCTGCATGGATGCACTTTCCTTTTGCATTCGCTCTTGGCCCATGACAAAGAAACTTTAAAATTATGTGCGCCTGTCGGATCTTTCACGATAATTTTTTTTTTTTATCGGAAAAGAGATTATCTTAAGCCGTCGTCGATGTGTGAGAAGGAGAGAGATTAATTCTAACGATAATTTTTTGAACGCTGAATTGCTTTCTTCAAGGAAGGTTGGAACATATTAACTTACGTTTCAATAAGCATAACAAAACGTCGAAGCCATTGGAAGGATAAGTTGTACTGGAACAACGGGTTGGATATAACAATGTTGTCTCCTACTCCTTAATGGGGTTATTCAAAATCTCGTAAATTTCCGTGTTTTTGGAGGATTTTATGAATGCCTTTGGTATCACAGGAAGCGTGAAACTAGCCGTCAAGTCAGACAAAGTGAACCTGACTCAAACGCCAGCTTGGGATGCTTTTGGTCGCAACTGCAAATCCGCGGATCAGCTAAAAGATTACTTCGGTAAGTCAGTATTTTCCACTAGTTTTCAAAGGAAATTTTCTTGTTCAAACGATTACATCCAACTTGACTCAACGGTGGAAGTGGCAGTTTGTCTCATTTTTATAATAAGATGGTTCAGACGTTGGGCCCCAATTTTTTTTTTTTCACACATAACCGAGAGCTGTGTTTTAAGCTTCTATAGAACATTGAACTCTTTTGAGTAAACTTAATTAGCTTATTAACTTTTATTTGATTTGATTTTCAACCAATGACAAATCGATTTTATTCATATTTTTCTAAAGAAATCTCGTATGTTTTGAGCCCTTGGGAGGAAAAATTACGCGAACATAAACCTAGGGGAGAAAATCACGAAGGTGAAAAGCACTGCTGGGACGAAAATTGCTTACGAAGAAAGCCCCCAGAAAAAAAAGCAGTATAGTTAGCAGTAAAACCACACCATGAATAATAGTTTCACAGGAAAATCGTTTCTCTGAAAACGGAGCTTAAATGTCTGAAGTATTACTGTACAAGGATTCTGAAGTACAGTAAATTGGGACACACCTCTTACATTTCAGGAAAGTTTTTGTTGGATGTGTAAGACAAGTTGTCATTTGTAATTTTTTAGGCGTTCTGTGCTCGGTGCTTTTTGTGCTTTTCTTCGTGACGACTTGCGTCTTAGAGCTCCTTTCCCGGGGGATTTCCAGTAGGTACTTTCCGTCTCGTTGCTTTGTTTAGAGTGGTTTTCTCCGAAGCACGGAAGTCTAAACACGGTTTTACATAAATTATCTCTGGACGTATTGTTGTACGAAAAGACTTCGAATATGTTTGCTAAAGATGAATGCTTGGCAAACTCTGTTTTACGCAAGCAGGTTTCCTCGAGCTTTCGATGGCCTTTTTTTATGATTTTAATCAGAGGAAACGCTCGCATTCATTCGTTCAGGTTTTCCGCTCAAGACTCAGTTTGTTTTTCGAATGTAAGAGAGTCTTCGCACCCTCTTGTTGCCTCAATATTTAATGTTGGCCCTTTACGGGCGAATTTTACGTCGGCTAGCCGCGAATAACTAATGTCCGACTGACTGAGTCGCAGCTGATTTGAATAATAAAACGGGTTTTTTGAATGGCTTCCGCCACCAGTGTGCGAATTTACTGCTGGTTCCCTATTCTCCTTTCAAAGTGGCTTTCTATTTTGAGAGAACGTTCCTTGGTAGGGTTGAGGCTCAACGATCGCTTGTTTCCGGGTGGTCCTATCGTTCGGAGTAGAGTCTTATTTGATCATAGTTCGTAGGATGGAAGTTGAATCGCATAACTTTTTTTTTTTTTAGTCGAATCCTCGTTTCTTCAAGGCTGGGCAGAATTATTCAGCCAGATCGCTGCGATTTCCGGATCCGTTTCGTTTTGAAACGGTCCTTTTTGACCTCTTGGCCGAGTTTCTCCCAATAAAATATTTTTTGCGAGGTTCCTTTGGTCCCCCTTGTTCCCAGATAATTCCTTTATCTTTTCTCGACCCTTTAAAGCCAATTGGACGACGTGGAAACATGATCCAGAAGGTTTGTTGCATCAGGTCATGATGCAGTGTGAAAATGCCACGCATATTATTATTGAGGTAGACGAAGTTTCCGCTTGGGATTTGTTGGACGCCGTTTTCTTCTCCATGACAGTGGTGACAACCATCGGTAAGAACCTCAATCATGTTTTTCCTGGGTACCAGAATGAAAGATTTTTTTTTGTCTCCAATCGATTCGAAAGTGGTCAACGGGTATCTTGGTGCCGAAATGGGCGTGAAAAATATTCGATGTCACGGCGAATTTGTCTCGATAATAGTTATAAGCAACATGCCTCACGCCATTGTCTATTCGAAGAAAGTAGTGCAGTATACTGGCCTGGTGGGGTCTCTTGTTCTCAGTGGTATACAGTCGATTTTCAAATTAATTTTATCTTGTTTTCTTTTTGTGAGAGTATATGAGTATCATGAATGTATAATATTGGCCATGAAATCGGGGGCTTATTATTTTCTCAGCAACTATCGTTAAAAAATCATGGAAGCTAAAAATATTCCTGGCTAATGTCGTGGGGAGGATATGTTCGAACTGTCGAATCTTGAACGCTGGACATGCTGTGAATTTGGCTTTATACACTAGGATAATTTAAATTCATAGACTTTCAAGTACTGTACTACGGTACTTCCTCAAATTGTTCGTTCAACCTCATGGTTAATGTGGCCACTTGAAATTCATGCAGGAAAAACTTGCAAAAATATACGAGATTGTACTTGTAGATTGATTAAAGAAGAGAGAAGCAAACTTTACTTGATCCGCCTGGGGTTGATCGGCTCGATTCAATGGGCATTTAAAAATTTTAAAATAGCAACATTAATGGGTTGTCGTAATTGTGGATTAAATAATAGAAAGAAAGAAAGAAACGTTCCCGGGGTTAATCAGTTCAATTCTCAAAGCAAATTAAAAAGGAAAAATGTCAACGATGCTGTACGAGTGTACGGTATTTGTATAGAAGGAGTAAAAGAAGAGAGAAACAAACTTCCCTGGATCAGTCTGGGGTTAATCGGATCAATTCTCGTGGGATTTTAAAGAATAATTTGTAAAAATGGACTGGTCCGAGCTGTGAACACGGCTAGTCGGTTTCCGGATAATTTATGTTCTATTGTCCTGTTATAAGGCTACGGGCACCGGGCGCCGAAAAGCGACGCGGGTCGGCTGTTTTGTATAGTGTATGCCCTGATCGGGATCCCCGTCACGGGCCTGCTGTTGGCAGCCTTGGCAGACACTTTTTCACTCGGTCTCATGTACGTATACGACCGGGGATTCACGTTCTGGAAAGAGCGCGTGGAGCCTGACATCATGGGCGAAGATGTGCCAGACGAGCCCAGCGAGACTGAGATGAAGCGCCACAAACTGATGTTCGCTGCCGTGGTTTACATCTGTATCGGCTTCTCGGTACTCATGTTCCTGCCGGCGCTGTTGTTCTCGCTCATCGAGGGCTGGTCCTATGGAGACTCTTTGTATTTCACTTTTGTCACGCTCTCCACCATCGGCTTCGGGGACCTCGTTCCAGGTGAGAACCATTTCAAGAAATGGTGCAGGATCTCATTGCTATATACAGTATAGGGTCTTTGCGGCAGGATTTACCTACATGAGGTAGGTCGACGTTTAATGCACTATTCAATCCCTGGTTGGTTGAAGCTGATAAAGTTGAAGGAAAATACAAAATCGAAGTTCACTAAATTCCGTTTCCAAAATTCATAATCTCGTGCCTTAGCTGGCTTATGGCGTGACTGACAATACCCTTTGTTCTGAATAAAAACTACCCATGAAAGAGCGTTTTTACAGTACTGTACTAACATTCCTCCTCAAATGTTCATACTCAGTCAAGGCCTTTTCCAGATTCGACAGGTTCAGCGCATGTTTTAATCAAACTACAATGTTGTGAAACATGTTCTGCTTCTCCAGGACCATTTTCAACAACAGCATGTGGTATTTATCTGTTGTATTCATTCAATGCAAGATTTCCTTTGACATTTACGCTTTGAAGAAAGGATTCTTTTGTTTCTGAAAATGAATTTCTGGACACGTCGAACACCTTTTTGGTAATCAATGAATAGTAGCAAGGCATGGTCTGAGCTTCTGCTGAAAAAAAATTGACAATTAATGAGAAGAAATTTAAAAAAAGACTAAAATATAATTTTAAATTCGATAATAATTTTGTGGTTTTAAAAGTTTTCGTCTAATGTATCGTACAGAAGAAGGCGCAGTGTCTCGTGCATCGTATTTCCCACTGGACGTAAAAATTAAAAGTTCGTCTTGTGGATAGACGCGATTCTTTCAAAATTTCAAAATTTTTCTTTATGTTCAGTTCTTCAAATCGCTGACCAAACATACGATGCTGAATTCTTGTTTGACGATCAGTATACACCTCTTTTTGTCCATCGCGTACAAAACCTCGGTGAAATCACACCTGCCGGGATATAAATTCTGAAATTGCTGAAATGTGAATTCTGCACGAAAGACTTTTTGATCTGAAGCTTTTTACGATTCTAGCGAGGTTAAAAAGGACATCATATTAATCATTGTGTTTTCGTAGAAAGAACATTTCTGAGTTTGTTTCATCGCCGCCGTGATTTCCGCATCAATTAACCCTCACCCTGAAATAATCACATATGCCCTCTCGGAAGTGTTGACTGGTACCATAATGTTTTTGCGATCAGAGGATCGATAATTTAGAGCCATCTATCATCGTTCTGAGCTGATCGTCGATAGAACACTCTTCGAGCATAAATCATGACCTTGCAACGAATGCTTATACGGAGTACGTGCTGCGTCGCAGCAATACAAATCACTTTTTTTTTTTATTCCAACTCTTTTCCTTGAAAATGTTTTCTGCTGGAAAAGCACGAACGGAAATCGAACCATGATGCAAGATATTATCAGATTATTAGGTTTGATCGATGAAGTATCGAAGGACTTGGAGAGAGTTTTTTCCTGTTTTACTTTCTAGACATCACGAAGTGTCTTGATTCTGGAAGAGAAACTATTCCCTCGTTATCAGCCATGCCGTGCGCATCTTTCGAGACAATTTTTATGATACTCAGACAAAATATGACCGTGCTAAAAGACGTAGGAACTGGGTTTTATTACATGAACAATCTGCAGTACCTGTAGTCGCAAAATTCTTCTGAAGTATTTCTCGTGGACATCCCATCTCATGAAATGCGGAATGATGCAAGTTCTGCTATTCGATTCACTCGTACCTTTTGTTAGAACAAAAGCTAACCTCGAGGAGACCAAACCAAATTACTATACAGATTCTAATAATTTATTCTAGATCAAAATTACCTAACGTGACCTTCGTGCTTGAGGAATTTTTGTCTTTGTTATGTGGAAACTGTTATGAAATCCGTCAACTTATAGTGCCCTAGAATTGACAATTTTTCACTTGCTTGATGATAACTTCTCTGCTTGGTTACGGTTAGTCACGCCCTGAACAGAGCGAAGGTATTGTTCAAGTCGACTCCGTTATGCACGAGCATCTAGATTATCAAATCCAATTACTGCGGAAGCAGGTGTGAAATGAGATCTGATACGTCACATATGACGGTTGTTACTGTCGCTATAATTAATTAGCCCTCGAGTTTTCCTCTTTTCTGGTGATATACAGTGGATTTAAAAAAAAAAAAACAATGTACTGCATAAGATTTCCAGATACCATATCTTTTTTTCCGGTTTCGGATGACCAGATTTATTGTTTTCATTTCAAAACAATTCCAACCACTAGACCGTTTTCAATCATTTATAATTCGCACTTTTCCAATGAATGAACTTACTAAAAATATTATTGTTTGCATACCTATCGTGCTGATTGCAGCCCACCCTCAAAATGTTCTTTTAACTTGTTGAAATTTTAATGCTGAGTACAACACCTTCACGTAACCTTGTACAGAACGTTTTAAAATTTTCCAAACAACGAACTTCCCGGTTCAAGATAAAAACTATTGCCTGGTGCGACTTGCGTTCTTTACTGGATGTAGAAATGTTCATTATTCATTTTTTAATAATTACTGTATGCTTATGCGGCATGATCCGAGTATATGTCATTCATAGCTGACCTAACCATTGTCGCCATTCAGCCTCACAAACTTAGAAATTTCCAGCTGGGAAATTTTGCGAATGAGATTTCTTGCATTCTTGAATTGTTTGTTGGACAGGAGAACACGTGACGAATAAAAACGTGGATGCGCTTTACAAAATCGTGATGACGATGTGGGTCGTGATCGGACTCGCGTACTGGGCGACGGTTTTCTCCTTCATCACCAAGGCGTTGCGCCGAATCCGCCTGAAAGCAGTGAACGTGCAAGCGCGGATAGCATTGCAGCAACTGGGCTTCGTTCAGCGCGAACGCGACCCAGTTTTTGTGTCTGAAAACTCCAAAATGACCATTGACCTGATGATCAAGATGGCCCACGCCATGGCAGCCACTGGGCGCCTGGACGAGGCCGAGGAAACGAGTTTGCGCTCCGGCCTGGAACGCGCCGCTTCTCATCGCATCCGATCAACTGACCTTGTCAACAGTCACGATGCCTTGAACATGAGTACAGGTATGATCTGATCAAACCTTTCTCTCTTTTTTACACAATTTTGTACCATGTCTGGCATGAACCGCATTTACTGGAATGCATGAGGCGTCGTCAGCGATTGTGAGACGCCACATTCATTGTGCCTCGAAAGTGAAAACAACTATTGGTCTGCGACGAAATCGAGGCGAATTTTTAATTTCTTCAGAATACATCGGAGGAGACGATAGATTCTGCTCATTTTTTCAATTAACAGCTTGCCACTGTAAACGCTCCGAAATAAATCAGGACTCCAGCGCTATCGTGCTCCTCACTGAAACGGCAGTGTGGGTTTCGTAGAAGGAATTTTAAGACGATTTCAAGTAAAAATAGTTAATCATCCAAAGGCCATTTACAGCTGGATCCTAGACGACTCCAGCAAATATATATAAACACGTGAAGCCCCATGCAAATTTCATTTTGCCTATTTTTTTTGGAAAAGGGTGTTCGGTATTCGAGTGAGGATTCCATAATGTGGATTCCTTCTCAAATGATGGGACGTCTTTCGCTATTTTTTTAAAAATCAGTCTCGCTGTCAAGTGCGGGACAACTCCCACTGCGGCAACTGTCACAGGAGGAACTCGCAAAAGAACAACTGATCGAAGGCGACGACTCAACAAAATGCCACCTTAGCAGACGTGACGGC